>SJYC01081854.1:0-16886 GCA_006408675.1 Madoqua kirkii | reverse complement strand
GAATAAAGTAAAAATAAAATTAAAAATAAATAAATAATAATAAAAAAAGAATGTTATGGCATTTTCCAGAAGGCAAAGATGTGAATTCCAGGGTGCAGTGGGTTGAACAGACATCTCCATCTAAACTCACAGTAAGTGACCATATTTGAGATAAGCATCTTTACAGATGTAAACAAGGTAAGAATCTTGAGATAAAATCTTCCTGGTTTAAGCTGGGCCCTCAATCCAATGACCCATGTTCTCATTAAAGTCACAAAAGGAGGTAACAAGAAAAAAAGACATAGAAAAAGGTCATGTGAAGATGAAGATCGAGAATGAAATTGCCAGGGAGCACAAAACACTGGAAGAAACAAGGAAGGTGTGGTCTTGCTGCCATCTTGACTTTAGATTCTAGCCTCCGGAACTGTGAGAAAATAAACTGCTGTTGTTTTAAGCCACCAAGAGTTTATTAGTTAAAGCAGCCCTGCTGCTAAGTCACTTCAGTCGTGTCCGACTCTGTGTGACCCCATAGATGGCAGCCCACCAGGATCCCTCATCCCTGGGATTCACCAGGCAAGAGTACTGGAGTGGGTTGCCATTGCCTTCTCCATAGCAGCCCTAGAAAATGAAAATAAGAATCTATGGTTTAGTCGCTAAGTTGTGTCTGACTCTTTGTGACCCCATGGACTGTATCCCACCAGGCTTCTCTGTCCATTGAGTTTTCCCAGGCAAGAATACTGGAGTGGATCATCATGCTCGCCTCCAGGGGTCTCTTCCTGACCCAGGGATCAAACCAACATCTCCTGCATTGGCAGGCGGAATCTTTACCACTGAGCCACCAGGGAGGGGCATTACTAATTAGATGTTCTTCCCTGCAAGATGGAGGAAGGGAGGATTCATCTTATTTCTGAAGCTTATTTCTTTGCTTAACTCAGGTTTTGTAACCTACTGGGTGACCTTTGGACAAATATTACAGAATTGGAAATGAACAGGCGTTCATAGAAGACTCCGAGGGAAAAAGAGTTGTCAGCTAGCTAATGGTAGGTGGGACAGAGCACAAGCGCATGATTCCAAAGCCAGTGAGCGTTCTAACTTCTACCATACAGTGGGCCCTATCTGATTAGGGAAAGGAGTTACTCTAAGAAGAAAGGCTATTTTGTCACTTTGGGGCATCACAGGGTTAAAAGCCAAACTCTTTCATCAAAAGTAAAATCTTTGGATTTCATCAGGAAAAAGCACTCTGATCTCCAGAGTGTAGATCCTCTCACATTGTTATCACTTCCTTTTCTAACCACAATGCAGTCAGAGCCACACCAGCAGGGGAATTTGCTATCTCAGCAGGAAGGGAGGTCCTTGTTTCTGGACATGGACCGGATACAAGATGAACACTTGGACAGCTGACCCCAGAGCTCTGTGAGTCTTTGATTCCATGAAACCTCCTCAGGTGTCTGATTAAAGGATCAAAGGACAGAGTGGTTGCAAAGAAGCTTTGACAAGCTCTCAGTGATAGAAGAGAATTAAATAAGTTATAATTTAAAAATGGCCCCACAGGCTGCCTAGAATAGGCATTTGATATTTGTTGCTTAAGTGTCAATTTTCCAAAAGCTCTTTAAGACAGTTTAGTATAATAAGAGTTTATCTCCTATTTGAAAACATTTGAGTACTATTAGAATCTGAGCTTAGGAATGAGCTGCATATGTGAAAACTAAATGAGAAAATGTTTAAAAATTCCCAACACTATTTTTGACACATGTGAATCATGCAATAAATGGTAGTCATTTTTTTTTAAATTTTAAGGAGTGGACTGTATAATATAATACCTAGAAAAGAATATCCCCAAAGAATAGCTTTTTTGTTTGTTTTAATCTTATATTTGAAGAACATTCATGGCAAGGAAACAATGTTCAAGATATATTGCTAATTAGAGAAGGCAGATGTGAAACAGTAGCTAGATGTGAAAATTGTGTAACACTAATTTTTAAAAAGCATATTTGAAGCTAACATTTAGTAGTATAAACTTGTTATATTCAGGCATATCTGTATTTATGGCTGTATGATCACATATATAATCCACAGGTGTATTCTTATATAACAAATAAAGTTTACATACAGGTGCACAAATTAATTGCTTATAATGTCTGCAAGGTAATTTACTTTAAAAATACTTCTGTATAAATAGTGTGATGGTTGATGGTAAAATTTAATTCCAGGCTATTATTTAGCACTTAGAAGATGCTTATCAAGAATCATTCCCTTCGGAGTAGTTACATGACACTTATAATATTGTTAACATTTACACCAGAGCATGTGTTAGTTAGCATAAATGTTACTAGAAATTTATGTTATTGGTGAAAACAGTAACAGTCAAGGTGGTTAGGAATATTATAGGAGATCTACACTGTGGCATTAGCATGGCAAAACTTGTCATTTAATGTCACTAATAGTTGATGTCCAGAGTAACATTCATCCTAAGTGTGCATGGCATGTAGGGTTATCACTAAATCCAATCACAAGTCCAGTGAGTCCTATGTTTAAATATCCGTTCCCACCTGCCACGGTTTCAGCATCAGTCTGACTGCTCTGGGGGAGCCAGAGTAGGAGAGGATATTCCTTGAACCACAGAAAATGTAGAGATTGTCTTTGTGCCTCTTCATAAATACTTGCTCTGCATTTGACAGAATTGTGTAGAGCCCTTGCTTCAGTATAACAAACCGCCCAATAGTGAAATGGAAGGGGATGCAACATAGACTCTTCTAAGCTCTATCAGAAGAGCACTGTCAATATATACCCACCAAACATGTCAATTAACATATAGCATATATACCACAAATTCTGGAAATACAGACAATATTATCTTATCAAATATTGCAATGTACAATAAATCAGGCACTTATTATGTATTTGCCTATATTATGTATTTGCCTATTCTTATTGATCACCCTGCATGTGTGTGTATATATATATATACACACACACACATACATGCATATACATTTTACACAAACACATAAAAACTGAAAGGAAAAATATAAAAATGCTCACATATATTACCTCTAGGTAATTTTCATTTTCTTCTTGATCTTATTTTATTTTCTAAATTTCCTTCAGTAAATAAGGTAAAACATTTATAATAAAAATCCACTAAATGCTATACAAATCTGGATTCACACTTTCCAGTTGCAAATTTGCTCAAAGGAAACAGATGGCTGGTAGCCCTGTAACATTCTGTCTCCCAAAATTAGAGCCAGAGACTCTAATGTGATCCATTACATGAAATAGATTCCCAGATTTTAAAATGTAAATAGACATTATTACAAAGCATTAGCCTAATCTGTGGGAGCTGGGGTGGAGCCGATCAGCCCAATAGTGTATTCATTGATACTTACTGAGGGCTCAAGTAAGCGTGTATTCATTGATACAGTGTGCTCAAGCTGTGTGCAAGGTGCTTTAGAAGAGAGACACAGTCCAAAAGTCTGTTCTATACATCTGTGTCTCTTTTGCTATCTCGCATACAGGGTTATCGGTACCATCTTTCTAAATTCCATATATATGCGTTAGTATACTGTACTGGTGTTTTTCTATGTGAGAGAGGGAGAGGGTGGGATGATTTGGGAGAATGGCATTGAAACATGTATAATATCATATATGAAATGAATCGCCAGTCCAGGTTCGATGCATGATACTGGATGCTTGGGGCTGGTGCACTGAGATGACCCAGAGGGATGATACGGGGAGGGCGAAAGGAGGGGAGTTCAGGATGAGGAACACATGTATACCTGTGGTGGATTCATGTTGGTGTGTGGCAAAACCAATACAATATTGTAATTAGCCTCCAATTAAAATAAATAAATTATATTAAAAAAAAAAGGGACACAGCTTGGTTTTCATGGAACATGCAGTTGAATTAACAGTCTTAATTGTGATCACTTATAAAAGTCTGATCTCTCTTTCTGGATAAAAGGCACAAACCAAGGCAGAGACCCATCTGTTAATAATTGATCTAGTAGGTCTCCCACCCCCCAGTTGTGTCATAGAGTAAGTGTAAAATCAATATTAGTCAAATTGAAAGGTAAAGGATATATTGATGCAGTTCAAACTGATGGAAATCGGTTCACCAAAATTTTTGAGTGCCTGATGTCAAGCAACTGGCAAAGTCCCAGGAGAAGAACAGCACATGGACTCTAAGATCCCAAATCTCATGTTCTCCTTGGAGAGCTGTGACACAGCATGATAAGTGAAATGACAGTTACGAACAAAGTACACAATTAATTCAGTGGAGGGAAATGTTGATGACTGAAGGGTGAGAGGTTGTAAAAGACATCATCGAGGTTATTTCAGAGCTGGGCTGTTAAGGAATAAGATTCAGCTAGGCTAAAGGGAGGAGGAAAGATGTTGCAAACAAGGGAAGCAGCATGTGTAACTGTTCTGGAGGTTAAAACAACCTGATACATCTTAGCAACTGGCCAACCAGACCCGTTAGAGCAATGAAGGTTTTGCAGGCCATGGTGGGGAGCTGGTCTTCTGTCATGCTGAAGTGATGGGGGCCATGGGAGGCTCATGAGTGGAGAAGTGACAGATGAGGCATAGTTGATACGCTTTTGGGGGGAGCCACTCTGTGTAAGATGTTTTCTGGGGAGAGAGAATGAAATAACGGGTGAAAGGGGAGCCTGGTAGGGAGGGCACAGAGTCAGTTAGAGTAGGAGATGGAGAGCCAAGGTTGTGTGAAGAAAGGAAGTGGATAAAATGAAGGAAGATCTTAAGGATTAAAGTCACATGGGCATGATTTGGTGGCATCACTCACTAATATTAGTTGAGTGAAAGGAAAACTTAAAATACATTAAGTTCACCAGACATGTTAGGTTACTGTAGAAAATACTTTGGAAAATGTCCTGTCAAAGTAGTGTTTTTGAAACATACTTTATGGACTACATTTTTGTATCATGATGCTGAGTCATATTTAGCCTCATTGGATAATAATAACATCAACAATAATCATGCCTTATAATCTTTTTACCATGAAATTCATTGATCATCTCAAGACCCTATGGCTGAAGAAAATAAGTGATAATTATCCTCATTTTAAAGATAACATGTAGAAAATGATGCTTAGACGAAGCAAGAAATTTGCGTTGCATTGAATCTTATGTAAGTGATGTCTGAGTGTATGTTTCTGTGTGCATGTGTAGGGGTGATTAGGCTTTTAAACACTGAGAATAAGGTCACTCCACCAGGCTAAACTTTAAAAAAACTAAAATACAAGCAAAAACAAAGCAAAATTGGTAAACTGTGCCTTTGAAAGAAATAGTCTAAACTGATCACAATTAAATATCTCATAGTAAAGCGTTCCCAGAACACTATAAAAATTCACTTTGCTCAAGCTCATTTTTTCTGAAATAAATTTATTTTTTTAATGAAAATGATGTAGTAAAGTCACTCAATTGTGTCCAGTTCTTTGCAACTCCATATCTATGGAATTCTTCAGGCCAGAACACTGGAGAGGGTAGCCTTTCCCTTCTTCAGGGGATCTTCCCAGCCCAAAGTTTGAACCCAGGTCTCCAGCATTGCCGGTGGATTCTTTACCAGCTAAGCCACAACGGAAACCCAAGAATACTGGAGTGGGTAGCCTATCCGTTCTCCAGCAGATCTTCCTGACACAGGAAATGAACCAGGGTCTCCTTCATTGCAGGTGGATTCTTTACCAACTGAGTTATCAGGGAAGACCATGATGTAGGGTATAGATGAATTAATTATTCTTTGACCTGGGCTGTATTAACCAGAATCCCTTCCACTCATGAATCACTGCCATTAACTTGACAGGATTGATTATTTCTATGTCAGAACAGTAGTAGTAAGTCTAAATAGCTGGTATTAACCTAAAAAACTAAAGATAAAATGACTCAAGAATTTATTTTTTGAGACATTTTAAAACTTTTAGTTGGAGGATAATAGCTTTATAATATTGACTTGGTGAGTAATTCAGAGATAGATAAATATTGTATAATAACACATATATATGGAATCTAAGAAAATGGTGCTGATGAACCTATTTGCAGGGCAGTAATAGAAACCCAGACATAGAGAAAAGAATTGTGAACACAGTGGGAGAAAGAGAGGATGTGATTAATTGAGAGGGTAACACTAAAACATATACATTAGCATATGCAGATTAGATAGCTAGTAGGAAGTTGCTGTCTAACATAGGGAGCTTAATCCTGTGCTCTGTGAAAACCTAGAGAAGTGGGATGGTTGTGGGGTGGGAGAGAGGGCCAAGAGGAAGAGAATATATGTTGTATGACTGATTCACATTGTTATACTGAAAATATTTATTAATTAATGTGTTGGGGGACCAAACATGAAAATATCCCTTACATCCTCACTCTTTTGCCATTTAATACACCTTGTCCACTTATGTCTTTCAGAATGCTTTCCCGCCATTATCCTTTCTTCATCAAAAACCATGATAATCTCTTGGAAAAAAAATAAAATTAAGCATATTCTCCCTCCCCAATTAAAAGTCCTTTAGTGGCTCCCATTTCATTTGGAATTAAATTCAGAGTCATTGCTCTAGCCTAGAAAGCTCTGATTACCTTCTCTGCCTACCTTCACTATACAAATATTCTTCTATACTTTTCCTCTATCATCCTATTTTGATTCTTGCCTTAACTCTTGTAGCTTTGTAATTTGTACACCTAGGTTTCTAGAGTTTAGTAGCTGGGATGATCAGAATGTAGGAGGGAGACAAAAAGCTGACTGCAATATCGTATTTCTAGTTTTTTTTTGTTCTTTACTTAAACAAGAGTATTAAATTAACTCTGTTCTAGAAAACTGGAAACAATGATGAAGACTTATGACTGTTTAGAGAGCAATCATAATTATGTCATAATAATGACTGAGCATGTTTTAATTGTGATTTGCTTATAAATATCAGCTTCTCCTTCACAGCCTGAAGTAGAGAGATAAGGAGGTAGCCTAGGGGAAGTGCAGGCACAGACCATGTTACCCATCCGTACTGTTCAGAATAGCGTAGATTCTGGGAAGAATGAAGTCTTCAATTCAAGAGCCGACTATTTGACCCAAAAAATACAATCAGCACAAGGCCAGCCAGGCCCATGACCTATGGCTTAGAGACTACAAAAGGACACTTCTAAGAACAAAAGCTAAGCAACTGTAAAAGGTCACAAGCATCAGAGGCAAGTACAACCAAATATAAACGTCAACAGAAGATCAAGTAGTCAAATGAAGAATTCAAAGGAGGGGATGGATGGAATCAAAGGTGGGTAGAAAGCTGCAAAGAAGAAACTTTCACAGTGTATATAGCAAGCAAGAAGTATGTTAGAGATGCATAAATAACTCCCACAAATCAGAAAGGTAAAGACAAATAGTCCAATAGAAAATTGAACATGAAATTTACAGCAGGAAGGATACGAAAGATCAATGGATATGCTGAAAGCTATTCTATCCTAGTCTGAACATACCTTGAAACAACAGGAAGATGTTATTCCACACTCAGTGGTTTGACAAAAAAAATGAAAGGATTGATAACAGGTATTTTTTAGCAAGGTGTTGGGGAACAGCACATCTCTTACATTTTGGTGGAAATATACATTTGCAGGGCCAATTCAGAAGGTAGACTGGCATTACTGATGATTTTATGTATCTATCCTGGAGAAACACTTTTTCTGGGATCTGGCAAACCAGACATAAACATCATCATTGTAACATTGCTTGGAATAGCAAAGATCAGGAAACTCTCCATCTATTAATGAAGAATGGCTAATAGTTTGGGTTGTTGCACAGAATACCACGTGGCCTCTAAACTAACAAGGTCAATCTATATTAACATATAAGGCTCCTCAAGGCATATTGTTAAGTAAGAAAGACAGTATTTCAATTGGTAACAAAAATCAGGATCTAAAAAACTCTCCAGGAAAAACCAACACTCTATACACAAAAAGCTTTAACCGGGCTAGGTAGATAAGAGGCACTGCATCCACAGGATAGCTTATAATTCCCTGTGGACAGGTTATTGTAATTATCTGAAGAGGGGCTGAGACTAGGGATTGAGGAGAGATCTCATTTTGTTTGGAGGGCTTGAATGGAATTCAGTCTGAACTGGATATGTTACAGAAGACTGGGAAGTTACATAATTTAAAGAAAGAAACAAGTGTACAAATGTGTTGGTGAAACAAGGGTACACATTCCTGCTTATGGGACACTTTTTTTTTTTTTGCCGTTTAGTATTACTTTAATTTTATGACACAGACTTTATTTTACCTTTCTATTCCTACGTTAACAATAAATGGTTAGAAAACACAAATATTAAGTATAGTTAGTTCTGTGAAGAAGATAATATTTTCTGTAATACATAATTCTAATTCTGGCATGCATAATTTATGAAGTTCTTTTTTTTTCCTGCTTAATGACTTTTTAAAAAATTTTATTTTTACTTTACAGTACTGTATTGGTTTTGCCATACATTGACATGAATCTGCCACGGGTGTATACGAGCTCCCAATACTGAAACCCCCTCCCACCTCCCACTCCATATCATCTCTCTGGATCATCCCGTGCACCAGCCCCAACCATCCTGTATCCTGTATCGAACATAGACTGGCGCTTTGTTTCTTACATGATAGTATACATGTTTCAATGCCATTCTCCCAAATCATCTCACCCTCCCTCTCCCTCAGAGTCCAAAAGTCCGCTCTATACATCTGTGTCTCTTTCTATACATCTGCTGTCTCACATACAAGGTCATCATTACCATCTTTCTAAATTTCATATATATGTGTCAGTATACTATATTGGTGTTTTTCTTTCTGGCTTACTTCACTCTGTAATTTTTTTTTTTGCCGTTTAGTATTACTTTAATTTTATGACACAGACTTTATTTTACCTTTCTATTCCTACGTTAACAATAAATGGTTAGAAAACACAAATATTAAGTATAGTTAGTTCTGTGAAGAAGATAATATTTTCTGTAATACATAATTCTAATTCTGGCATGCATAATTTATGAAGTTCTTTTTTTTTCCTGCTTAATGACTTTTTAAAAAATTTTATTTTTACTTTACAGTACTGTATTGGTTTTGCCATACATTGACATGAATCTGCCACGGGTGTATACGAGCTCCCAATACTGAAACCCCCTCCCACCTCCCACTCCATATCATCTCTCTGGATCATCCCGTGCACCAGCCCCAACCATCCTGTATCCTGTATTGAACATAGACTGGCGCTTTGTTTCTTACATGATAGTATACATGTTTCAATGCCATTCTCCCAAATCATCTCACCCTCCCACTCCCTCAGAGTCCAAAAGTCCGCTCTATACATCTGTGTCTCTTTCTATACATCTGCTGTCTCACATACAAGGTCATCATTACCATCTTTCTAAATTTCATATATATGTGTCAGTATACTATATTGGTGTTTTTCTTTCTGGCTTACTTCACTCTGTAGGGACATTTCTAATAGTCACTTGCATTAGCATCAAATTGATTTATTTAAAATGTTAATCTTAGGAAATACTGTCAGAGAAGTGAAAAAGAACAAAGGAAAACAAATGTTGCATGTGCATAAAACCTGTTTCTGAACATGGAGTATGAAATAGCATTTTCAAAAAAAACTTAAAAAATAATAACAGCCATCTGGCTAGCTCAAGCTGCGATATCCTGGAGGCCTATCATATTTGTAAAAATTATAAGAATCTCTTATCTCTATATCCAAAATGATAGTTGTGTAAAAAGTTAAATAATGGAACTGGCATGCTAGAAACTTAATGCTAAGATAGACTTTATCTAGTTTGTATAAACAATTTCACAGATGAATAAATAATACTCCAGAGCATAAACTAAGGAAATTTTGGTTGCGAGCAACAGTAACCAGCTCTGTTTAACACAGAGTGAAGTAGGTCAGAAAGAGAAAGAAAAGATCATATGTTAATGCATATATATGGACCCTAGAAAGATGGTACTGATGAACCTGTTTGCAGGGTAGCAAAAGAGATATGGACATAGAGAACAGGCTCGTGAGCAAAATGTGGGCAGGAGAAGGTGGGGCCCCTTGAGAGAGTAGCACGGAAACGTGCATCACCATATGTAAAACAGGTAGCCAGTGGGCATGCAGGGGACCCAAAGCCAGTGCTCTGTGAAACTGAGGGAGATAGGATGGGGTGGAGGGAGGTTCAAGAGGAAGGGCACATGTGTATACCTGTGGCTGATTCATGTTGATGTGTGACAGAAACCATCACAACATTGTAATGACCCTCCAATTAAAGAATAAATTCAATTTAAAAAAGAAAAGCAAAAAGAATAATAAAGTGGCTCGCAAGAGGACAAGAAAAACCGGCAAGTCAAACTCAGGGTACGAACTTACATAGGATCCAGGTAACTGTGCTACAGAAGTTGGTACACGTATTAGATCTAACTTTAGAAAGCTATAAAAATAATTCACATGTATTGAGTTTCTTGCAATATTCATTCTCAATGCTATATTAAGCCTTTTGTATATATTCACTCATTTATTTCCTCCTGACAATTGTTATTATATCCATTTTACAGATCAAGACGCCATCAGTGAACAAGACATAGAATTGGGAGTCAGGTTATAAGGACCACATTTTTAATTGTCCTGAGATTCTTCCCTTATTAGGGAAGCTATATGGCTTAGACAGTAAAGAATCTATATGCAATTCAGGAGATTTGGGTTTAATTCCTCAGTTGGGAAGATCCTCGAGAAGAGACTGGCTGCCCACTCCAGTATTCTTGCCTGGAGAATTCCATGGACAGAGCAGCTTGGAGGACTACAGTCCATGGGGTCCGCAAAGCCTGTGTAGAGTTGCTATGGGGTGTCTTCTTGTGTCCTCTGTTCAGTTAATGAGACAAAAAGGTGTTAGATGCTACTTCGAGAGCTTATCCTTCAAAACGTTGTGCATGATCTTTAATGATCTTTCTTCCTCCACTGCCTGGAGGACATCAGTTCCCTGGCTGACCTTGGAAGCTATATATTGACAACCAGCACCTTTACTAGCTTGGATCCTTAGATGGAGGTGTGGAGTACAGCCCCTCCCCCATGCCACATCCATATTAACATATTTTTTTCTACAATAAATCACTATTTCAAAATGCATCTATTATAAAATTATCATAACTAATACATGTCATTGTTGTTTAGTCGATAGATCATGCCTGAATCTTTGTAGCCCCATGGACTGTAGCCTACCAGGCTCCTCTGTCCATGGGATTTCCCAGGCAAGAATACTGGAGTGGGTTACCATTTCCTTCTCCAGGGGATCTTCTTGGACCAGAGATTGAACCCATGTCTCCTGAAATGGCAGGTGGATTCTTTACCTCTGAGCCAACAGGAAAGCCTAGATGTATAAAATAAACTAGGAAAGTACAGAGGGGAAAATGGATGTCTGAAAAAATCTTCCTGGTGGATGTGATATCTGAAATTAAAAAAGGAAAACAACTGAAAACTTCTTCAAAATGTCTCTCAAAGCTAACTGTATTTTAGAAAGAACCTAGTTTGACGTTCAATTCAAGAACTCTGAAGGGCTGGAATTGCCCAGGATATCCAGGATGCATGCACCTATGGAAAAGGGCAATGCTGGACATAAGACGCTTCTTCCATCTGCTGGATTCTATTCTGATCCAGCTGGGTTCAATTCAATATGCTTTCCTGGGCACCAAGCTGCTCGGGATTCTGTGTTAAAAGCCAATGGAAAACAGACAAACAAACAGAACAAAAAAAACGTGAAATTCACAGTTATTCCCCACTCTGGAGGAGCTTTCAATCTATGGCTGGAAAGAATGGTCCTGGTCAGGTAATGAGTGTTGCTGTTTGGGGGTGGTTTCAAGTGCTTATTTGCTGGCCATTCTCTCATGCTGCTGCTGCTAAGTTACTTAAGTCGTCTCCGACTGTGACACGATAGACGGCAGCCCACCAGGCTCCTCTGTCCCTGGTATTCTCCAGGCAAGAATACCTGAGTGGGTTGCCATTTCCTTCTCCAATGCATGCATGCATGCTAAGTCACTTCAGTTGTGCCCAACTCCATGTGACCCTATAGACGCAGCTCCTCTGTCCACAAGATTCTCTAGGCAAATGTACTGGAGTGGGTTGCCATTTCCTTCGCCCGTTCTCTCATGCATTGGAATGTAATTGGTATGAATGAATCCCAAATAACATTTTAAGTATTTGTATATCAGCCACCTAGCTTTCCGGGTGGCCCAGTGGTAAAGGATCCTGCTGCCCATGCGGAAGAAGTGGGTTCATCCTTGAGTCACGAAAATCCCCTACAGAAGAAAATGGCAACCCATGCCAGTAGTCTTGCCTGGAGAATCTCATGGACAGAGGAGCCTGGTGGGCTGCAGTCCATGGGGTTGCAAAAGAGTTGGGGACAACTTAGCGACTAAACAATAACCAACAACACGCCAGCTAACAGAACGATTTTAGAAAAAGAACCTCAATTCATCATTTCATTGATTACTTCCCCTGAAATTGCAACTTGTGGGTCAAGAATAGATTCAGTCACTTTGTGCTGAATGCCATGCGTGCTCAGGTATGTTCAGTTGTGTCTGACTCTTTGTGACCACATGGAGTGCAGCCCGCCAGGTCCCTCTGTCCCTGGGATTACCCAGGCAAGCATATTGGAGTGGGTTGCCACCCCTGGGCATCTTCCCAACCCAGGGATCAAACCTGCATCTCCTGCTGCTTGTGCACTGGCAGATGGATTCCTTACCACTGTGCCAATATGCTAAACATATTTACATATATCAAGCTATGGAAGCCTCAAGATGAATTTCTGAGGCTGGTGTTATTATCAGTATTTAAAAGGGGACCCAGGAAGTTCAGAGTGAAGCTGCTGGGAAGAGACGGGGTGGAGATGTAAACCCAGGGTTCCACCTACACTTGTAGAGCTGTGCCTGCTTGCCCATATCTGTCATCCCACTCCCTACACCACTTCCTTCCCAAGCTCTTGATGGCTTTTATCTTCCCTCTTCCCTGTCGCTGTCTCCTTTCTGAGCCTCCCTTGCTTGAGATGGAAATCTCAAGCTGCATGCTCACCTCACTCTCTTTCAACAGACCTAGGAGGGAGCAGGGAGGGATGGAGAAAACAGAAAATAGCTCAGCAGATGTTTCCGGATAAATGTTTTTTTTTTTTTTTTTTAAAGTGCAAGTTGCTAATGTGGAGGTTTATTTTAGGGCCTGTCGTTGTTAGCAGATGTTTGAGAAGACATGTACCTGCTTAGACAATTATACATAGAAATTGATAGCAGGTCTGCATAAAGAGTCAGTCTTTCAAAAAAGGATAATATAGTAGGATTTCACATATAAATTCAGCATGTTTATCCTAGAGTAGTTCTTGGGGACTGATTTCAACCCTATATTTATTCTTGAACCTTTTACTTTCAAAAATGGGGTCATACAAAAAGAGGAACTAGAAATAGACCATGCCTTCAGACACTGCCTAGAGAATATAATTAGAGAACACAATGCCTAGAAACTCTGACACTTAGACACTGGAGCTCCGATTAATTGCAGTTATGCTGTTTTTGGACATAAATATTTACACTGCATTTCTCATTAAAATTTTGCTTCTTAAAATATTAAACCTGAACCTCTGATTGCTGGATAATTAATGACAAAATAATGCATCAAGACTTTCAGGAAATTGTGAAAGTGAAAGTCTCTCAATTGTGTCTGACTCTTTGCAATCCCAAGGACTATACAGTCCACGGAATTCTTCAGGCCAGAACACTGGAATGGGTAGCCTTTCCCTTCTCCAGGGGGTCTTCCCACCCAGGGATCAAATCCAAGTCTCCTGGTTTGCAGGTGGACTCTTTACCAGCTGAGCCACAAGGGAAGCCCAAGAATGCTAGAGTCGGTAGCCTATCTCTTCTCCAAGCAGATCTTCCTGACCCGGGAATAGAACCAGGGTCTCCTTCATTGCAGGCAGATTCTGTACCAACTAAGCTATCAAGGAAGCTCTGGTAGCTTAACTCAAGAAATTAAAGGTGTGCAATTTTCACTCTGGATATTCTTATAATGGGAAAAGTATGTGCCCAACAAACACACTCAGTAAACATGTTTACCTGAGTCTGGATGTAAGTTTTGGAATTCAGATAAGTTTGACACAGCTCCAGCTCTTTGGCAGCTTAAATCTCATAAACATCATTCCAAAAAGCTGATAGATTTCACTGACTTCGTGGAAAAGTTTCTCTCTGATTGGGAAGAAGTTTCCAGTGTAAACCTTAGACTAGCTTAAGGCTTGCCTGGGCTTACATGAGCAAAGTGTTTCCAGGAAAATTGTCCTTTGAAAAGCCTTAAGAATGATGACAGGAGGTTCATACAAATTTTGATGCAATCTCCTTCAAGATAAATAGGTGTCTTGGGCAATGAGATATTTTTGTTGGGACCTGAGACCCAAGGAAGTTTGCCCTTCAATAAGTGACTATAGCTGAGGCTCCCACTTTGACAACAATCTGTTTGTAGTTATAGCTGACATTCTTTTCTGGACTTGTATCATTTCTCTGGGTCTGTTGGTAAATTTTGAGAAGCACTAGAGCCCTGTACCCTAAGTATGCAAGTCTTCTATAACCTAGTAATCATATCACATTTCCATGGCTTAACCATGGAATCTAAGAATCTGTCTGCAATATGGGACACCCAGCTTCGATTCCTGGATTGAGAAGATCCCCTGGAGAAGAAATGGCAATGCATTCCAGTATTCTTGCTTGGAGAATTCCATGGACAGAGGAGCCTGGCAGGCTACAGTCCATGGGGTCACAAAAGTCAAACATGACAGTGGCTCCACCAAATCAAACCAAACCATGGCTTGACACACCGTAGCATTTGCCTTTGCTGGTAGTCTGAATTCTGTCAAAGCCTTCTACCATCTGGCTTCTCCTTGCACCTACATTCTCATCTCTACTGACTTCCCTCTGACAATACTCGCCTTCTGAGAGGTCCTCAAATGTGCCAAACTACTTTAAAATCCATATTTTGCTGATAACATTCTATCTGAGCAGCATCAACTCCCAAGTTTTGCTTCAGAGCAATGTTGTTGTTCTTCAGTCAATAAGTCAACTCTTTGTGTTCCCATGTCAGACTTCCCTATCAATCACTGTCTCCCAGAGTTTCCTCAGACTCACATCCACAGAGTTGGAGATGCCATCCAATGATTTCTCCTCCTGCCTTCAATCTTTCCCAGCATCAGAGTCTTTTCAAATGAGTTACCTCTTCACATCAGGTGGCCAAAGTATTGGAGCTTCAGCTTCAGCATCAGTCTTTCCAATGAATATACAGGCTAGATTTCCTTTAGGATTGACTAGTTTGATCTCCTTTTGGTCCAAGGGACTCTCAGGAGTCTTCTCCAGAACCAAAGTTTGAAAGCATCAATTCTTCAGTACTCAGCCTTCCTGAAGGTCCAACCCAGAGCAATGAACTGTCCATTATTATTAAACATCCTGTGGTGTCTCCAGATCTTGGATGACTTTCTTGACCACTTCTTCATCTTTACAGGGTGCCTGGTATTTACTTTTGCTGTTATTAGTACATTACAGAATTGTCACTAATGTTTGCATGCCTGACTCCCAAATTAGCTGTGACCTCTACAAGGGTAGAGTCCATTATTATTAAACATCCTGTGGTGTCTCCAGATCTTGGATGACTTTCTTGACCACTTCTTCATCTTTACAGGGTGCCTGGTATTTACTTTTGCTGTTATTAGTACATTACAGAATTGTCACTAATGTTTGCATGCCTGACTCCCAAATTAGCTGTGACCTCTACAAGGGTAGGAGCATGCAACACTCATCTCTGAAGTTCCTCCTCAGAACAGACTTTGCCACACAATGGGCACTCACCACTTGTCTTTTGTATACTGCATCAGTTTGAATGCTTCCCTTTGAAACAGCAGAGTTCAAACTAGCTTGAACACCAAAAAGAGAACATTGGTTCACATGAGTGGAAAACACTGGGGTGGTGATGTACTCAGGCATAACTATATCTGGGAACTCATGTTATCAGCACTTGACATTTCTTGACTCTGGTTCTTCATCCTCAGAACTGGCTTTGTTGTTTTTCAATTGATAAGTCATGTCTGACTCTTTGTGACCCCATGGACTACAGCACGCCAGGCTGCACTGTGCTCCCTTATCTCCCAGAGTTCACTCAAATTCATGTCCACTGAGTCAGTGATGCTATCTAACCATCTCATCCTCTGCTGCTCCCTTCTCTTTTTGCTTTCAATCTTTCCCACCATCAGGATCTTTTTTAAGACCTTTGAACTGACTTTATTCACCCACAATTCAAATGGGCTTTTGCCATGTAATGACCAATTAATGTTCAAGGATTACATCATTGAATTTATAAACTACAAGGAAAGAGAAACCATCTTTCACCAGTGGCCAACTATAAATTCCCAGGAAAGAATTCTGATTGCCCAGGACTGGATTTCAGGCTCATGTCTGTGGAACTTGCTGAGGCTGGGTGGATAGAGTAATGTGGTTGGAGGCAGGTCAGAGTGAGTGAGCGGCTCACTCCAGTGGCTGTAGGATAACCTGATTGTCATTCACTCTTAAACCACACAAGATGGGAGGGGACACAAAAGAAAGAAAGAGAGAGGGGTCAAAAAATTAGTGAACAAAACTTCAACACAGAGAAGTAACAACGGTTTATTAACTGCTTGTTCTAAGTACCCTGAGCAGAGTGTGTGACACATATTCAGTTCAGTTCAGTTTAGTCGCTCAGTCGTGTCAGACTCTTTTGTAACACCATGAATTGCATCACACCAGGCTTCCCTGTCCGTCACCAACTCCGGAGTTCACTCAAACTCAGGTCGAACAAGTCGGTGATGCCATCAGGCCATCTCATCCTCTGTCGTCCCCTTCTCCTCCTGCCCC
>SJYC01081853.1:0-27056 GCA_006408675.1 Madoqua kirkii | reverse complement strand
AAGATGCTTTTTTTATCAGGTTGAAGTCAATTCCTTCATGTAGGTGCAGATTTTCATCATCTTTCTACATGAAAAATTTTAGCGTTTCTTATAGACTAGGTCTCTTGGTGAGAAATTCTTTCAGATTTTGTATATCTTTAAAAGTGTTTCTTTTATCTTCTTTTTGAGAAGTATTTTGGTTTTTACATAGAATTCTAGGTTAAGAGTTTTATTTATTTGCTTCCTTTGTCAATATTTCAAAAACATTACTTAACTCCTTCCCACACACGTTGTTTTCAGTGAGAAATCTGCTGTCACCCTTAACTTCACTCCTGTATATAAAATGTGTCTTGTTTCTCTGTCTGCTCTTAAATAATTTTCCTTTATCACTGATTTTCAGCATTTTAGATATGTACCTTGGTATAGCTTTCTTTGTGTTACTCATATTTGAATTTCATTGTATTTCTTGAATATGTGTGTTTATAGCATTCATCAAAATAGGGGAAAAAAAGACTATTCTCTCAAATTCACACACACACACACACACACACACACACACACATATAAACACACACTCTTTGAAGACTCTAATGTGACACACATGAGGCCAGTAAATGCTTCTAATAGTTCACTTACTGAAGTTTTGATCATTGTTTTTAATTCTATTTTTCTCTCTATGCTTTATTTTGGTAGCATTTACTGCTCTGTCTTCAATTATACTCCTTTTTAAATGTAATAATTAATTTTCTTTTATTCTTATTCATTGAATTTTTATATCTAGGAATTGATTTGCCTCTTTTGTATGACTTCTATTTCTCCACTTTACTTTTTCAATGGATAGGAGACAGTTATAGCTGTTTTAATGTTCTTGTTTGCTTTATCTATAATAATATGTATTTGTTCTGGGTCAGTTTGAATTGATTGATTGATTTTCAAATTTTCTCACTTCTTTGCATGCCTGGTACGTTTTTTAGGACACCAGAGGCTGGTTTGTTTTTTTTTTTTTTTTTTTTTTTTTGCCTTGATAGGCACAGGATATTTTTGTATTCCTAGAAATATTCTTTAGTCTTTTGGGGGATGTGAGTAAATTCTTAGAAATAGTTTAACCCTTTAAGTCTTTCATTTATGATATTTTATTCGGGATTAGAGTTGGTACCTTATTATGGATACAAAGCAATGTGTACTCAATTTTATGAATTGCATACCTATGAATCTTGAGGTGTCCCCAGTGTGGCTGTTGGAACCAAGCATTAGTTCATTAGTTCCAACACTGTGTGAATGCCAGGTCCTAGTACTTTAAAGTGATTTTTCTTAGTTTCTGATTGTTTCTTCATATGCATGTGCTGATCAGTGTTCATCTGAATATTTAACAGGAATCTCTGCAGATGTCCCAAGTTATCTTTCTGTGCAGGTATCTCCCGTCGTGTCAACTCTTAATTCTTTGGTCTCCCTCAACTGTCATCTCTGTCTCTTCCACTCGTGAAGTCCATTGGGTTCTGCCTCAATTTCTATTCCCTACACCATGTCTTGGAAATTTTCTCCAGGAAATAAGCTGGTACAATATCAGAGCTGTCCTTGTTTGTTTTTTGTCATTCAGGGACATTCTCCTTTGTTGCTTTTCAAAATCTTATAAAGAATTATTTCATACATTCTGTCCATTTTATTGGCTGTTTCAAGTACTGTGCTGTCCTTAGTTGCTCAGACTTTTTGCATCCTCATGGACTGTAGCCCACCAGGCTCCTCTGTCCATGGGGATTCTCCAGGCAAGAATACTGGAGTGGGGTGCCATGCTCTCCTCCAGGGGATCTTTCCAACCGAAGGATTGAACCCAGGTCTCCCACATTGCATACTGGTTCTACACCATCGGAACAAGGAGGGAAGCCCCTTAGTCCACTCTTTTTTTTTTTTTTTTTTTTGGCTGTTTCAATCAGGACTTAGCTTATTTCCATTTATAATCATGTTCACTAAGTTACCCTTTCTTTCTGTCCTTTACCCATACCATGCTCCTTCACATGTCAAGTCTCTCAAACTTGCTGATCTCTTTTTTTTTTTTTTCCACTGCTTGGAATTCTTTCCCCAAGATTTCTACAAGTTGACAGCTTCTAATTATTTAGGTATTAGCTCTAATGCCAACTCCTTTGGGAAACATTTTTTGGTCATACTAATGAAGTAGACCATTCCCATCTCTAAGTTATCTCTATTTAGAGTCATGTTTTATTTGTTCATAGCACTAGTCATCATCTACATGTGTCAAACTGACTTGTTTATAATAAATATATGTTGAATGAAGTCATGTCAAATATTCAAAGAATAATCAAAAGTAGGTTTATAATATGTGCATGTAGAAGATTAGACCTCTAGAAATGACTTAGAAGAAAGCTTATTTATTTCACATAAAAAATGACCCAAGCTAGGGCATTTTCAGGGCCTCCCAAATGGCTCAGTGGTAAAAAAAAAAAAAAAAAAAAAAAATTCACCTGCCAATGCAGGAAACTCAGGAGACATGGGTCCAATCCCTGGGTCTGGAAGATCTCTTGGAGAAGGAAATAGAAATTCACTCCAGTATTCTTGCCTGGAAAATTCCTTGGACAGAGGAGCCTGGTGGTATATAGTCCACAGGGTCGCAAAGAGTAAGACACCTGAATGCGAACGCGAGGGTAGTTCCAAGAGAAGTTAATTCAGTGGCAAAAATCTGTGACATCATCAAGGGTCTAATTTCTTTCCACCTTTCTGCTTGTCACCTGTAATGTATTATATTGTCATCTTTGCCCAGCTTCACCTTATTTTCCCAAGATGGCTACCAGAGTTTCAAGTAGTACTTGAAATTAGATTTTAGATTGTAGAGGAAAAGTGTTTTTCTTCATGTTGTTCTGAAGGTAGAAAAAAATTTCCCAGAATCTTTCCAACACCCTCTCTTTGGCCAGATGTTAGTGCCATTCCCAAATTAGATGATGACAATGGGAAAGAAAATTACCAATGCTGGCTGAAACTAATCAAGGAACGTTTTCATCTCAGACCTCTCCTACTGAGTCTTGGGTTTATGGAAATTTCTTTCCTCACCTCTGCCAGAAACTTGATGTTTGAAGCTGTTAAGAATGGAGTTCTAGTAGAAAGAAAGATGGAAAATATTTACTTATGGAGGCTGCCACAGATTATTTTATTAGGCTAAGAGTATGCCGTACAAGGGTTCTTCCCAGAGGCACTAACGGTAAAGAACCCACCTGCCAAGGTAGGAGACGTGAGAAACACACGTTCAATACCTGGGTCTGGAAGATTCCCTGGAGAAGGGCATGGAAATCCACTCTACTATTTATGCCTGGAGAATCCCACAGACAGAGGAGCCTGGAGGGCTACAGTCCATGGGGGTCACAAAGAGTCAGACCTGACTGAAGCAAATTTGTACACACACACGTGCAATTCAAGCATTTAAATTCTTTTCGTTCCTCTGGAATATCTTTCAACAGATTCAAATATTTGTCAAAGTGTGAGACAAACCTTCTGATATCAACAGAGTTAAGCATAAGGTTTTAAGCTTGCATTTCTAGTTTTTCACTTTGTATAGCATCTCCAGTTCTCGGCCTTTCTTCCTGGTATCTTGCCCACTACACTGATGCACATCGTCAACTGAAAATACTGTTTCCACAAATTTCCAACAAGCTGGCAGTGGGATTTCTGAAGTAGAAACATATTTCATTTTTTTCTGTTTAAAAATGGAAATTTAATCACAGTGCATTTTTGTCATGATACACCCGTTCAAAAATATTTACTGCTGATACTATTTACAGTGAATCCACAAATCTCACCAAACATTTTGATCAAAAGGATGGTGTTATGCTTAATTCCTCTTTGGCACAAACTTCTACTCTCAGATAAAATTTTATTATTTTATTCTGGGAGTGAAATGAGAAGATTACCTATTCATTCCTGGTACTGAAGGTATAGAAACTGAATGGGAGTAAATTAAGCTGTTACATCAGAGTAATATGGAGAAGTGTGCTGGTGTCCACCAATATGTACTTGTGTCAGCTTATGAGGCCTAAGGGTAAGGCTGGGTACCGTAAAACTCATAGAGGAAGACATAAGCGGGACACTCTTTGATGTAAATTGCATCACTGTCTTTTTCTATGTCTCCACAAGGGAAACAAAAATAAACAAATGGGACCTAATTACACTCAGGGGCTTTGGCACAGCAAAGGAAACTATAAAGAAAATAAAATACAACTCACAGAATGAGAGACAATATTTGCAAGTGATGCAACTAGCAAGGAATTAGTCTTCAAAATTTACAAACTGCTCAATATCTAACACACAAGCAACCCAATCAAAAAATGAGCAGATCTAAATAGACATTTCTCCAAAGAAGATATATAAATGGCCAAGAGTCACATAGAAAAAGATGGTCAACACTGCTAATTATTAGAGAAACACAAATCAAAACTAAATGAGATATCACCTCACAACAGAATGTCCACCTTCAAAAAGTCTGCAAACAATAATTGTTGGAGAGGGAATAATTACCTTCCCTCCTACCCTGTTAGAGGGAATGTAAATTGGTACAGCCACTATGGAGAGTAGTATAGAAGTTCCTTAAAAAGCTAAAAATAGAGCTACCATATGATCCAGAAGTCCCTCTCCTAGGCCTATATCCAGAGAAAAACATGGTTTGAACGTATGCTTGCGCCCTTAAATTCATTGCAGAGCTCTTTGCAATAGTGAAGACATGAAAGCAACATAAATGCTCATTGACAGATGAATGAATAAAGGAGATGTGGCACAATGAAATATATCCCAGCCATCAAGAAGAATAAAATAATGTCATGTATAGCAACAAGGACAGTAGTAAATCAGGCAAAGAAAGACAAATACCACGGTATAACTTATATAATGAATCTAAAATGATGATACAAATGAAATTATTTACAATACAAAAATAGATTCACAGACTTAGAGAATGAACGTATGATAACTAGATAGGGGAGGGATAGATTGGGAGTTTGGGATTGATATGTACACCCCACTATATTTAAACTAGATAACCAACAAGGATGCACTGTAATAAATAAAAGTCAATAGAACCATCTTTTTGGTCAAGAATGAATCCTGCTGCTGTGGGTATGTTACAGGAATCTTACTTTGTCTCAAATTCCATAATAAGAGAAGGAAAATTATATTCCACAAATTAGTTCCCAGTGACAAACTCATCCCAAAATATGAATGGAATTTGGAAGCTTGGTGACAAAACTGAAAAAAAAAATGCAAACAAACGTTCCTTGACATTGTCATTGTTAAAAGCTGGATAGAGACAAACCATAGTGCCCTTACTATGTGCTGATATGAGAATGGAAGAAAATCATAGAGCACAGAGCAATGTAATGAGAAGTGTGGTCACCATGGAGCCTCTCACGATGGCATGGTGAATCTATTGTGGCTTGGAGATGTAGTTTTAATCCTAAAAACGCAGATCAGAAAGTGAAATGTCTCAAATTTATGTGGAGAGGGACATTGCCCAGCTATAAAATTAAAATGGGGAGCATGGGAAGAAGGTCAGAGAGAGAGAATATATGTATACATATAATTGATTTTTTTTTACAGCATGAAACTAACCCAACATTGTAAGCCAATTATACTCCAATAATTTTTAAGTGAATTTGTGAATATTTAAAAATGGTTTGACTAGTTGGTAGAAGTCAGGAAGGAGAAAAAATTAGAATCATAGACAAGGGATTCTAGAGAAGACCCATGTCTTCTCTAGATGGGCACATAGAAGTGGGAACATAGGGTATGGATGTTTGTGTCTCATGATAATGCCCACCAGAAAAAATCCACATCAGAAGAACCACTGAATAACCAATTAAGTATAAGGATTCATCCACTGCATTACAAGCCCCTGTGTCCTCAAATACCCAGTGTTTGGATAATGGACCCATGATTAGAATAGTCATGGTGGTAGGGGTACAGGCTACTATTGGTGAGCCTAATAGTATAGATTCTTATCCAAACTTAACATAGTCTCTTCTGCTACTATATACCCAAACTTTTAGCAGTACAGATGAACTCCAAACCAATTCCTCAGTATGACTGTATCCCTGGAGGAGAATAGCCTGCTACTTGGTTATGTTGGGCCAATCAATGATAGGACAGCAATTTGCCATAAATAGAACAGCAAATGGCTATATATTTGCCTTTCCCAACTTCTGTATCTCTGCCAGAAGCAGTTTTCAAAGATGTGACTTGGTTAATAAACATGGAATACTGCATTACTTTGTCTCACATCATGGGATTCATTTTATTGAAAATAAGTACAACAATAGATTGATGCTGACGTGGAAGCTCCAATACTTTGGTCACCTTATGCAAAGAGCAGACTCGTTGGAAAAGACCCTAAGGCTGGGAAAGATGAAGGAGAAGGGGAGAAGGAGATGACAGAGGATGAGATGATTGGATGAGATCACTGACTCAATGGACACGAGTTCAAGCAAACTCTAGAGATGGTGAAGGGCAGGGAAGCCTGGTGTGGTGCAGTCCATGGGGTCCAAAGAGTTGGACACAACTGAGTGACTGAACAAGAACAACAATAGACACACATAAAAGGCACCTACTGGCCCTACCACAGTCTTCATCACCTAGAAGCAACAGCCTGATGGAATGTTGAAATGATCTTAAAAACCTAAGCTAAAGCACCATTTGATAACAAATGCCTTGCATGTCAGAGCACTGTCCTTCAGGAAGTGATACATGCTTAGAAACAATGATTGATATATGACTGTTTGTTCTTAACTAACAGAATTCACAGGTTCATGTTGTAAGGAAAAAAATAGGACTGACTACTCTCATTATCCCTAATGACATTATGCTTCCTCTCACAACCAGGAACCCAGTAAGAATGTTCCCAAACCCGCAGTAGAGTCTGCTATATGCTCACTTTGGAATCCTCATGCTGCTGGATCATCAAGAAAAAATGTTATCATACAGATTTCTCAACCGTATCTTTCATGGGGAAGTTATACAATGTTATATAATGAATGCAGAGAGGTTAACTCAGAGTTCACAGAATCATATTTTGGTGCTTCTGTGGCCTAGTGATCACAGAGATGAGTGGGTCACAGCAAACTTGCCCAATAATGGAAGGTCTGATGGGATAATGTTCTCGATCACACCAACATGGAAATATTATACATTATCTGAAGTGCTGCTGGTTGAGGGTGAGGAAAATATCAGCTGAACAATGGAAGAGAGAGATGATGAATCTCAATTGCAGCCTCAGGAGTCCCTTCAGTGATGGGTACCATGGGTTGTCCCACTAACCTTCATGACAGTTTTTAGAGATTATTCTTCAGAGACTATTTCTAGCCACCAGATGGAAGAGTCAGGGACAAAATGAACTTCCTGAAGGCATGATTAGCACTGAGCATGTAAGAGGTAGCAGACAATTGTGATGTTCTATGCCCTATAGGCCCCTGGGATGCTCCGAGCACAATGACTATGTCCCACCTACGCAGGAGCTTCGCCTCTCTTGCTTTTCTGCCTTGGGGTTTTTCTGATGCCATTTTAACCCTCATGCAGGAAAATCTTAAAGTATGAAAATACATTGCTCTCATGGAATCTTTTAACCAATGGAGCTTGAGAGTTGATAGACAAATTGTGCAGACTCCTATCCTAGAAGGGACAATTCTGAGAGGGTTCTATGCTACCTACAGTACACCTGAAGATCAGTTCTGATTCTGGTAGCCAATTCAATAATGCACACTCTATTCATTTTCATAAACTCACTCTCAGCACTTCCTCACTTCTAAATTCTGGAATCATTTCTCTAAAGAAACACTTTGCACCAAATCTTTGTCTCGGGCTCTGTTTCAAGGGAAACTCAAACTAAGAGAGTATAAAGGCTGAGATAATTATTGTATGGCTGCTTGGTGAGTACAAAGGAAGATCACATGCCTAGTTACAGCCCAGATGTATAAATACACCCTTGCTGTATAAATTCATGGGAATCCTACATTTCAACTCTCCCTCTTAGACTATACTTAGGTACAACTTCTGTATAATCAACATATCCCAAATTTACGTTTTAGGACTTCCCTGATGGCTCAGTGGTAAAGAATCTGCCTTCCAATGCAGGAGGTACAGGAAATGCAGGACTGACCCCTGGGTTGGGAGAATCCACTAGAGATGGAAATGGCAACCCATTCCAGTATTCTTGCCTGGGAAATCCCATGGAGAGAGGAGCCTGGTGGGTTACAGTCCATGAGGTCCCAAAAGAGTCGGACACAACTTATCGACTAAAATAGCAACAACAACCTTAAGTTTTAAGTAGCTCAGTTTATGTAAATCATGTAACTCTGTGCCTGTGCTAAGTCACTTCAGTCGTGTTCGACTCTTTTCAATCCTATGGACTGTAGCCCTCCAGGATCCTCTGTCCATGGGATTCTCCAAGCAAGAATATTGCCTAGGACAATTTAAACATTCAATGCATGCTACATGCAATGATGGTTACTATCATCATTATTATTTCATTAACTTATCTAATGTATATTCTGTTCAGTTTAAACTTACTATTCTCTTCCATTGTTTCCAGTTAGTTTATTTCTCTCTTATTTCAAAGATCTTTTGAGAAAAAAGAAATTGCTATCAACTAATGCTTAAAATTCTCACTTTTCAAGGTTATTTTGAAATTAACATAAGAATGATTAAAATAGGGTCTAACATATAGCATATTTCCTATATTGCTTATTTTACCTTCTATTGCTGTCATCTATTATGGTTACTATTACCAATAATATGACTACTGAGGAAGCATTGCTATGAACAAAGCTAGTGGAAGTGATGGAATTTCAGTTGAGCTATTTCAAATCCTAAAATATGATGCTGTGAAAGTGCTGTACTCAATATGCCAAGAAAATTGAAAACTCAGCAGTGGCCACAGGACTGGAAAAGGTCAGTTTTCACTCCAATTCCAAAGAAAGGCAATGCCAAAGAATGTTCAAACTACCACACAATTGTAACTAATCTCACACTCTAACAAAGTAATGGTCAACTTTCTCCAAACCACGCTTCAACAGTACATGAATCATGAAATTCCAGATGTTAAAGCTGGTTTTAGAAAAGGCAGAGGAACCAGAGATCAAATTGCCAACATCCACTGGATCATCAAAAAAGCAAGAGAGTTCCAAACAAACATCTACTTCTGCTTTGTTGACTACAACAAAGCCCTTGACTGTGTGGATCAGCACTGTGGAAAATTCTGAAAGAGATGAGATTACCAGACCACCTTACCTGTCTCCTGAAAAATCTGTATGCAGGTCAAGAAGAAACAGTTAGAACTGGACATGGAACAACAGACTGGTCCCAAATTGGGAAAGGACTATGTCAAGGCTGTATATTGTCACTCTGCGTATTTAACTTCTATTCAGAGTACATCATGAGAAACGCTGGAATGGATGAAGCATAAGCTGGAACTGAGATTGCTGGGAGAAATATCAGTAACCTCAGATATGCAGATGACACTACCCTTATGGCAGAAAGTGAAGAGGAGCTAAAAAGCCTCTTCATAAAAGTGAAAGAGGACAGTGAAAAAGTTGGCTTAAAGATTAAAAAAAAAAATAGATCATGGCATCTGGTCCCATCATTTCACAGCAAATAGATGGGAAACAATGGAAATAGTGAGAGACTTTATTTTGGGGGGCTCCAAAATCACTGCAGATGGTGACTGTAGCCATGAAATTAAGATACTTACTCATTGGCAAAAAAGCTATGACCAACCTAGAGAGCATATTAAAAAGCAGAGGCATTACTTTGCCAACGAAGGTCCATCTAGTCAAAGCTATGGTTTTTCCAGTGGTCGTGTATGGATATGGGAGTTGGACTGTGAAGAACACTGACAGCAAAAAAACTGATGCTTTTGACCGGTGGTGCTGGAGAAGACTCTTGAGAGTCCCTTGCACTGCAAGGAGATCCAACCCGTCCATCCTAAAGGAAATCAGTCCTGAATATTCATTGGAAGGACTGATGCTGAAACTGAAACTCCAATACTTTAGCCACCTGATGCAAAGAACTGACTCATTTGAAAAGACCCTGATACTGAGAAAGATTGAAGGCAGAAGGGGATGACAGAGGATGAGATGGCTGGATGGCATCACCGACTCCATGGACATGAGTTTGAGCAGCCTGCAGGAGCCGGTGATAGGGAAGCCTGGTGTGCTGCAGTCCATGAGGTCTCAAAGAGTTGGATACGACTGAGTGACTGAACTGAACTGATCAGTACCGTGTCCGTGGAATCTAAATACTAATTCAAGGACAGAGAGCTCCCTTTTCTTTATGTTAAGTATCATGACCCAATTAAATTTGGGAGTTTCATTTTCATTAATTTTGGCCAGCTTAATAATTCATTTTTTCCAAACATGGCAAACCTGACCCAACCGACAAAGGGAAGATGGCATTTGCAGTTTGTGTGTTCTTTGATGAGGGTCACCAGTAAAAAGTGCTTTCTAGGATTTATCGGCTCTACAATTGGGACTCATCCATAATATAATATAGCACGCAGAGGAAAGTCTTGATTGAATGCCAGTTCTGCATCATGTGATGTGCTGGCATTATCTCATTACTGCCCAGAACCACCCCTCTGACTTCTCACCATTGATCCTAACTCACAGGTGAGGCACTAAGGCACACCGAGCTTGACTCACTTGCACAAGGTCATGCCTTCAGTGCATGACAGAAAGAGTATCTCCCTTAAATCAAATTGATAGATGCCATTTACTATGCTTTATTCTTAACAAAGGGACCATATGCAAGTCTTAGATCAAGAAAGGCATCTGCATTCTGAACTCTGATCAAGAATAAGGACATCTAAAATAACATTCTGACCTGGAGACGTATCAGAATTTCACTGTCTGCCATACATCCCAGTTAGTCACTGCTCTCACTGTCTTTCAGAATAGCCTATTTTGGTCCCTAAGTTATCACATAACTTGAAATAACTGAACCATGTAGCAAGGGCTTATAAAAAAAGAAAAAAGAAAGAAAAAAAGACTTTCAGAGACAGGTACCCTCCTTGTGATTGTAGGACTTACAAAATGCTGAATTCCAAAGGGGGAAATTCCACAAGGGTCCCTCAGCATCTGAGACTGGTGGAGGGGACACTGGGGACTCAGGTCAGTTTCTCTTTCTGCTTCTGCCTTTATATTTTGTGACTCATCCTGGAATATGAGTCAAATAAACTCACCAAGGGTTTATTTTTACAGTTTGCTTTTGGCTTGGTAACAGTAGATCCTTTTAGCTCAGTTATACACATTAATAAAAGGCCAATTTTAAGGTACATTTTGGAAAATCATAATGTCTTACAAAATATGAATTTGGTAGTTAAATTTGTTGTTCAGTCACTCAATTGTATCTGACCCTTGTGACCCCATGGACTGCAGCACGCCAGGTTTCCCTGTCCATCACTATCTCCCAGAGTTTCTTCAAATTCATGTCCATTGAGTCAGTGATGCCATCCAATCATCTCCTAATTCCCATGCTGCCACTTAGTGTCTGTGTGACCTTAAACCCACTCCCTAACCTCTTTGAACCTCAAATTTGGCCTAGGTTAAAGAGGATAAAGTCTGTTTTGCAGGGTTATCATGACAGCTTAATGAAAAGAAAAAATCTCATTGGAGTTCTGAATCTCAGTATGAGAGAAAATGAATATTGATTCCCTTCATTTATTCCCTGTCCTTTTTCAGTTTAACCATAACTTGATGGGCTTTATTTTGGAAAAGGTGATGAACTTAGAGGCAGAAAATCTGAACTCCCTATACATGTTTCTGGCCATGTGTTGTTAGCATGATACAATATGGTAAAGGCACTTGAAAGAACAAAGGAAAATTATTTCCATGTCTTAGAATCTTGGGCCACCTCTTCATCTGCTCATGTCCCACTTGTGTGGAGAATAAGAAATCATCACACCATCCGGCATGCAACAAGAGAGCTTAGGGTTTGGCTTCCAAAGTCAACCCAGACATTCAATTTTCTTGTGACCTTGGACACGAGTGTGACATCACTGAGTATTGCATAATTACTTATAAAATGGTGTTCATAATAGTGCCTGTGTCAGAGACAATGGTGAGTACTGAGTGACATAGGATTAAAAGAGCAGAGTTTTCTAGATAAGTTCATTTGTGTCATATTTTAGAGTCCACACATCTGTTCAGTTCAGCTCAGTCACTCAGTCGTGTCTGACTCTTTGCGACCCAATGAATTGAAGCACGCCAGGCCTCCCTGTCCATCACCAGCTCCCAGAGTTCACTCAAACTCATATCCATCGAGTCAGTGATGCCATCCAACCATCTCATCCTCTGTCATCCCCTTCTCCTATGCCCCAATACCTCCCAGCATCAGAGTCTTTTCCAGTGAGTCAACTCTTCACATGAGGTGGCCAGAGTATTGGAGTTTCAGCTTTATCATCAGTCCTTCCAATGAACACCCAGGGCTGATCTCCTTCAGAATGAACTGGTTGGATCTCCTTGCAGTCCAAGGGACTCTCAAGAGTCTTCTCCAACACCACAGTTCAAAAGCATCAATTCTTCAGCGCTCAGCTTTCTTCACAGTCCAACTCTCACATCCATACATGACTACTGGAAAAACCATCGCCTTGACTAGGCGGACCTTTGTTGGCAAAGTAATGTTTCTGCTCTTTAATATGCTGTCTAGGTTGGTCATATATGTGCTATCATATGATATTTGTGGGGGAGAGATGGATTGAGAGTTTTTAATTAGCAGATTCAAACTATAGAATAGATAAACAAGGTCTTACTGTATAGCATGAGGACTCATATTCAATATCCTGTGATAAAGCATAACTTAAAAGAATATGAAAAAGGATATATATGTATATATATGAATGACTTTGATGTACAGGTGAAATTAACACAATATTGTAAATCAACTATATTTCATTAAAATAAATTTTAAAAATAGTGCTTGAAATATGTACTCTATATGCTAATGACTACATTGAAAAATTTGCTTTATTTAAGGAAAATTTCAGTTCTAAATTTCAGGCTTCACTGACTCGATGGACATAAGTATGAGTAAGCTCTGGGAGTTGGTGATGGACAGGGAAGCCTAGCGTGCTGCAGTCCCTGGGGTCAAAAAGAGCCGGACACAGCTGAGCGACTGAATTCTCTCTTTCAGCTCTAAGCTGCTGTTTACCTGTTCATTCACATGTTGGTAAATTTATTGTTGACTTGAGCATTTATTAAAGAAGTATTTCTGGAGTGACTGCTGCATGTCAGAGTTTAGAGAATCATGACTTCTGTCCTTAAGGAGCTCACATCGTGCTTAAGCGTGGGACAGACAGGCCATCAGTTGCAAGCCATTGGTAGATCCTGAAGATAGGAATGCTTACAAAGTGCAAGGAAAGCACCTTCAGAGGGAGGATAAAAAGAAACATGAGCCTTCATTTCTCACTGATACCCAGTTGAGTGATATTTTAGAAGAGGCAGAAGATGAGCTCAAATGTCAGGTCTTTTCATGATGAAAATGGCTCCAATTTATATTTCATTGTAGTTTCCAATAAGACAATGTGCTAGCTAGGTCAACTAACAGTGGTAATTATCGGATGTTTCACTTTTCTTGGTTTCCATTGCTTCAGTGAAATCTTTATGCTATGAAGGCTATTTTGCATTTTGTCTGCATGGGAACACTCCTAGGGTCACTTCTCTGGAAGAAGTGTCACGTCTGTGGTCAGGATGAAGCACTTTGGTGTCATCAGATATCATTTTGGAAGGAATCAAAAGAAAGAATAAGATCATTAGCAGAGATATTTTCTCTGGGAAAATTTAGGGGGGAAAAGAATAAGATTATTTTTAGAAAGGGTAAAATAATTAGAAGTGAGCTTATAATGTTTTAATCATGTGTGAAGGTGTTTATTCTTTCCTTTTGCTAACCCTGGAACAAAAGGTTCACCGGGCAGAGAGTCAGGTTTGAATCTGGGCTTCATCTTTAATAGATGATGTGCTCTTGAGCAAGTCAGAATCATTCTCAGTCTCCTCACTTAAGTTCAAAAGCATCAATTCTTCAGCGCTCAGCTTTCTTCACAGTCCAACTCTCACATCCATACATGACTACTGGAAAAACCATCGCCTTGACTAGGCGGACCTTTGTTGGCAAAGTAATGTTTCTGCTCTTTAATATGCTGTCTAGGTTGGTCATATATGTGCTATCATATGATATTTGTGGGGGAGAGATGGATTGAGAGTTTTTAATTAGCAGATTCAAACTATAGAATAGATAAACAAGGTCTTACTGTATAGCATGAGGACTCATATTCAATATCCTGTGATAAAGCATAACTTAAAAGAATATGAAAAAGGATATATATGTATATATATGAATGACTTTGATGTACAGGTGAAATTAACACAATATTGTAAATCAACTATATTTCATTAAAATAAATTTTAAAAATAGTGCTTGAAATATGTACTCTATATGCTAATGACTACATTGAAAAATTTGCTTTATTTAAGGAAAATTTCAGTTCTAAATTTCAGGCTTCACTGACTCGATGGACATAAGTATGAGTAAGCTCTGGGAGTTGGTGATGGACAGGGAAGCCTAGCGTGCTGCAGTCCCTGGGGTCAAAAAGAGCCGGACACAGCTGAGCGACTGAATTCTCTCTTTCAGCTCTAAGCTGCTGTTTACCTGTTCATTCACATGTTGGTAAATTTATTGTTGACTTGAGCATTTATTAAAGAAGTATTTCTGGAGTGACTGCTGCATGTCAGAGTTTAGAGAATCATGACTTCTGTCCTTAAGGAGCTCACATCGTGCTTAAGCGTGGGACAGACAGGCCATCAGTTGCAAGCCATTGGTAGATCCTGAAGATAGGAATGCTTACAAAGTGCAAGGAAAGCACCTTCAGAGGGAGGATAAAAAGAAACATGAGCCTTCATTTCTCACTGATACCCAGTTAACACATTGAGTGATATTTTAGAAGAGGCAGAAGATGAGCTCAAATGTCAGGTCTTTTCATGATGAAAATGGCTCCAATTTATATTTCATTGTAGTTTCCAATAAGACAATGTGCTAGCTAGGTCAACTAACAGTGGTAATTATCGGATGTTTCACTTTTCTTGGTTTCCATTGCTTCAGTGAAATCTTTATGCTATGAAGGCTATTTTGCATTTTGTCTGCATGGGAACACTTCTAGGGTCACTTCTCTGGAGAAGTGTCACGTCTGTGGTCAGGATGAAGCACTTTGGTGTCATCAGATATCATTTTGGAAGGAATCAAAAGAAAGAATAAGATCATTAGCAGAGATATTTTCTCTGGGAAAATTTAGGGGGGAAAAGAATAAGATTATTTTTAGAAAGGGTAAAATAATTAGAAGTGAGCTTATAATGTTTTAATCATGTGTGAAGGTGTTTATTCTTTCCTTTTGCTAACCCTGGAACAAAAGGTTCACCGGGCAGAGAGTCAGGTTTGAATCTGGGCTTCATCTTTAATAGATGATGTGCTCTTGAGCAAGTCAGAATCATTCTCAGTCTCCTCACTTGTAAAAAAAAAAAAAAAAGATAATTATGGAATAATTAGTGCTTAGAAAAAAAAAACTGCAGAGTCAATGACCAATAAAGAACCTTTAGTAAATAATATATATAATGATGATAATGATGATAATAAGTAATAATTCTAAAAATATAATCTGTGCTGCTCATTTTAAATGAAGCTTGTCAAGAAATCTCATTGCAAGCTACACTGGCATGTGATTATGAATTGGATTAAGAGATGAGGAATCTAGAATAAGTGTATGAGATAATAGCCCAAGAGAAAACCACAGTGAGCCTTTAGTACTTTCATTAGAAACAGTAGTAACTAGAGCATGTAAATACAACCATGGACCTCAGGAAGCCCTTGTGGAAGTGAGAAGAGTTACAGAAAAGTGTGGAACTTTACAAGCCAACTAGTGTCTTCCTAGAGTTTGTGAACAGGCTCCATCTGCAACTGTTTTGAGCAGATGTATCTTGGGATACCTCAGACGGCCAAGGACATTTCATGGAGAGGCCCCACTGAATTAGTGGGGGCATCTGGGCTTCCCTGGTGGCTCAGATGGTAGAGAATACGCTTGCAATTCAGGAGACCCAGGTTGGATCCCTGGATTGGGAAGATCTCCTGGAAAAGGAAAGAACGACCCACTCCAGTATTCTTGCCTAGAGAATTCCATAGACAGAGGAGCCTGGTGGGCTACAGTCCAGAGGATCACAAAGAGTTGGACACCACTGAGTGACTTTCACTTTTCTGGGACAGTAACTCTCATCTGACATAATATAAAACTTACCCAAGAGATTTCAGTCAATATGCATCCATGTGCAAAAATTAAATGTGGTTAAAGTAGTGTATAATAATTTTAGGATGATACCCGCTAGGTAGACCATAGAGCTGAGGTGGTTAAATGATACAAAGAAGAATGGGTTCAACATGCTTCAAGTAAGAGGTGGAAAGTAAAGCATGATGAACAGCTGTCGCTGGGAAGTGCAAGGGCTTCACCTAACAAGTAAATCAGGAAAAAGTCAGAACAGTGCGAAGATTTCATTTCTGACAGCACTCAGTGGCTGAGTAAACTGAACAAGAGAGTCGGGTGCTCACCACTCGGGTTCTCCGACGACTGATAACTGTTGAGTGTTTTCATATCTGCACAGTCAGCAACAAAGAGTCTAGCAGCTGGCAGCACTCCACTTTCCTCACAAAGGCTGAGAACCATTGATGGGAGCACAGAGAGAGCCCTCCATCACGGTTTGCTCCTGGACATCTTTGAACTATTAGCTACCTATTATGCATAACAAATGGCTCCAATAGGTAGTAGCTTCAAATGGCACACATTTATTATCTCACAGTTTCTGTGGGACAGGAATCTAAGCATCGTTTAGCTATGTCCTTTACTTCTGGGTCTCACAGGCTGCAATCGAGGTGTTGGCTGAGGGTGTAACCCTGTCAGAAGGCTCACCTGAGAATGAAGCTTCCAAGCTCACTCCAGGGTGGTCGGCAACATCCAAATCCTCACCAGCAGGTGGTCAACAATATCCCTCAATTCCTTGCCTCATGGTCCCCTCCATACAGCATTTTGAGACATAGTTAATCGTTTCGTTAAAATTAGTAAGTGAGAGGGTAAGAGAGAGATTTAGCAAAGGGGAGAGAATAACAGCAAAATAGAAGTCCTTACAACTAATAATTGTAGCACCATTTATCACTTTTGTCAGATTCTACTTGTCAGAAAAAAGTCTGTAGATCCATCCCACACTCGGCTGCAGAAGGATGTATATGAGATTGATTTCCAGGGAATGGGTCACTGGGAACCATCTGAGTAGGGTTCCTGTGACACTTGAGATGGGAAAGCTCAAACGGCAAGGAACCCAGTCTCCTCTCTTATCTTGTACTTCCTGCTTTTTCCTGTCCATGTTATGATTCTGCTTCTGACAATTTTCCTGGCCAATGCTTCCTTCCCTTTTCTCATTTTTAAAATATTTTGTTTGTTTGTTTTATGGTTTTGAAAGACTCTCATATAGTGAAAAAACAATGTCAATTGGAATTCCCAAAGTTAGTCCTAATTCTAATCTAACTGTTTACACTGTGGATGAACTAAGGAAAAAGCATTTCACTTGTTAATCCTTAGTGTTTTATAGTGCTAAATGGAGCTAAAAAGTAATGTAATGTTGTGATTATTACAATTGGATTTGGAGTCAGACATTTTGCAGTCAAATGCTCTACCCCTGAGTTATACACCCTCCCTTTGGAGTCAGACATTCTGAATTGGATATTAAGTTTCTGATTTTTTAGTATTATTTCATGGTGCCAAAAAAATCTGTATCATTTGTTTCTTTTAGTAGTATGATAGTGTGAGTTAGAATTTATCTCCAATTTATACACAAGGAAACTGAGACTTAAAGAAGTCAAAATCTTAGCGAAATCTTTCATTATGAAGTGTTAATGAAAGTGTGAAACAGCAAGAGGTCTTACATACCCCATGCTTGGAAGGAACAGGCATTATTTTTTTCCTTTTTACGGTCCTTTGGTACACAATTGGGCATTGACTTAAATTTCCACTTACACCACAGTCTACAAGCCAGAAGCTTAACCAGTAGGATTATATCCCAGAGAAGTCTTGCATCCTGATATATAGAGACACCATTCATAGCAATATTAATACCAATACTGATACTAATATTAATAACTTCAGCTAACCCTCACAAGGGGCTTTCATGGCGGCCTGGTGGTAAAGAACCCACCTGCTAATGTGGGAGATGCAGGTTTGATTTCTGGGTGGGGAAGGTCCCCTGGAGAAGGAAATGGCAATACACTCCGGTATTCTTGCCTAGAAATCCTGTGGCTAGAGGAGACTGGCAGGCTACAATCCATGGGCTCAGAAAGAGTGGGACATGACTTAGCGACAAAACAACAAAAATAACTTGTATGATACCATGATTTTAAAATTTTAGATGCAAGCATAGTCATTTGGAGAACTTGTTAAAATAGCCTCTGGGCCCCATTCCCATGGTTTCTGATTTTGTAGGTCTGGGGTGGGGGCAAAGAATCTGCTTTTCTAACGAGTTCTCAAGGGATAGGATGCTGCTGATCCAGGGACCATCCTCTGAGCACCATTGATGTAGTGTCTATCTCTTAAATGATTTAGACAGATTTAGTCCATAACTCCTCACAAGGATCCTAGAGAAAGAGCACTTTATTATGTCCTGTTGATTGACAGAAGGAAAAACTGAGGCATGAAAAGTAACATGAGCTGTCCAAGCTGGGAAACTCAGGCTGACTAGCCCTGCGTCTGCAGGCTTAACCAAAACATTTAGTGCACTTCTGACAGGCAGGTACAGAAAAGCATTTCAAGCTCAGAAAAAGACTGACATTTTGGGCTATTCTGATAAAGTTGGGGACTAGAAGGGAGTCCAAGTAGTTCTAATATTTGACACATGTGAGGCAGGGATAAAGCCTGGAAGGCACCAGAAGGCAGCAGCAGGGGTTATAGCACCAACACTTTGCTTTCCAGGTGAGACTGCACTTTGTCCTGGGGAATATAGAGCACGGGAGGGCTCAGGCAGGAGGAGGCAAGGTGAGATTTGTATAAACACATGTATAATATACAGGGGCCTTCCCTCATGGCTCAGTGATAAAGAATCCATCTGCCAATGCAGGAGACATGTATTTGATCGCTGGGTCAGGAAGATCCCCTGGAGAAGGAAATGAAAACCCACTGCAGTATACTTGCCTGGGAAATCCCATGCCTTAGTGACTAAACAATAAGAAATAATACACAGGGTGTGTGCAATGGCTTAGAGAGAGAGATTAAAAGGCAGAGAATGGTTTGGAAGTTATTTTTGGTGGTCCTGATAGAAGTGATGGCAGTGGGCCACATTAAGTCAGAACAGGACAGAGAGATGAAGCATGAGAGACATTCAGGTCCTGAGTCAGCAGAACCTGCAGTTAAGGGGAGACCAAGAGGGTTAATCATATGGGCTTAAGGGGAGTTAAGGGGAGGCCATATGGGCTTCCTTGATAGCTCAGTTGATAAAGAATCCGCCTGCAATGCAGGAGATCCTGGTTCGATTCCTGGGTTGGAAAGATCCCCTGGAGAAGGGAAAGGCTACGCACTCCAGTATTCTGGCATGGAGAATTCCATGGACTTTATAGCCCATGGGATTGCAAAGACCTGGGCATCACTGAGAGCCTTTCACTTTCAAGAGGGTTAAGGCTAGTTCCCATCTTCCTGGCTGGTAATTGTTGTGTCATTCTCTTGAGGGCAGGGGGTTATTGGAGCAAACATGCTGTTCACAGCTAAGTCTGAAGTCCCTATTGGGAGTTTTGACAACTTTCCTTTAAAAGGAAGAACATTTTGCAACAGTGTTTGACACAAGGATCTAGTAGACCTGGTTTGAATCCCAGTTGCAACATGTATCACCTGTATAATCTTTGGCATTTGTCCTTTCTAAGGCTCAGAACCACTCCCAACATCTTAATATTGTTAAAAGAAGTCTATATTGGGGTTGGCACAGAAGTGTGTCAGATACTGAGTCATCTCCAATGGGATGCTATTCCAGGTGGCACTAGTGCTGAAGAACCTGCCTGCATTTATGTGGGAGACAGAAATGATGTATGTTTGATCCCTGCATCAAGAAGATCTCCTGGAGAAGAAAATGGTTACCCACTCAAGTATTCTTGCCTGGAGAATCCTATGGACAGGGGAGCCTGGTGGGTTAAGGTCCACAGTGTAGCAAAGAGTCAGACACGACAGAAGCGAATTAGCACACTCATAAATGAGATGTTGATGGAAACATACAAAACTCTTGCTCTCATGAAAGCTTCTACTCTAGAGAGCAAACACTTAGAAAAGAAAATTAGGGTGTGCCTTATAGCTACCTGCTCAGCCATGAGTCCCTGATAAAACAACAACAACAAACATGGAGTTCAAGCAATCAGAAGAGCTTTAACTGAAAGGATTTGCTCTTCACACCTCCAACTCCAGCAGTTACAATCTTCACTGGCAGTGCTGTACTGTGCTTTATCATTCAGTCATGGCCGACTGGGCAACCCCATGGACTGTAGCCCGCCAGGCTCCTCTGTCCATGGGATTCTCCAGGTAAGAAGACTGGAGTGGGTTGCCATGCCCTCTTCCAGGGGATCTTCCCAACCCAGGGATCAAACCCAGGTCTCCCACATTGCTGGGAGCTTCTTTACCATCTGAGCCACCAGGGAAGCCCAAGAATACTGGAGTGGGTAGTCTATCCCTTCTCCAAAGGATCTTCCCAACCTAGGGGTCGAACTGGGGTCTCCTGCCTTGCAGGTGAATTCTTTACCAGCTGAGCTACAAGGGAAGCCTGTAGGCAGAGAAAAGTTTCATTAATACCTGTGTCCTCCTGAACCACAGTACTGCCCGGTGCGTCACCGGTGCTCAATAGAGGTGTGTTGAATGAAGGGAAAAAGAAAAAAAGTGTGTTCAGCTGTTTTAATCAGTGAAAAATGCTGCATCTGGAAAGAGAGCTGTGCTGGTGGCAGCAACGGTTCATAGGATCTTATCATAGAGCTGGGATGAGTCTGTGCTGCTCTTATGCTCACTGACAAAATTGCAATGACCTATTTAGCTTCCCAGGTTAGAACAAAGAAAGTGTTCTGTAAACGACAACATTTTGTGCTTAAAATAGGAAAATTTTCCCTTTAATCTATTAGCCATAGCACCTGAAAAATCACAACATCCCTGCAATTTGTGGAGCAAATGATTCTTTGGAACTGAATAATTTATTCACACATTTGCTGACACTTCACACTTCTGACATCCCATCATTTTCGGTCCTGCATCACTTCCTGATGCAGTGTGGTCAGGATTCTGCCATATCACAGCAGAAATCTGCTTAACTTTGCACTCCTTAAAATTACAAGACAGGTCACCCAAGGATGTCACTTTTCCTTCCTGCAGTAACTAAATTTTGAATAGTGGTAAAGGTTTATTTTTTAAGTCTTTACCAAAAAGAGCAATGGATGTGTCTTAGCAACCCTCTGGTGGGCTTTCTAAGGGTGTAGAAGTCCTCTCTATTTGTCAAACCTTGGTGGAAGGTGAGGACATTGCAAAAACCAGAAGCTCCCTCTCTGTCTTGAACTTGGCCTGTTCTGAGACACTTTATTTTTGCAACCAGCCCAGCACACAGGAACTATTATTATCTGCACAGAGGAGGAAACAGAGGTGTGTGGGGGGTTAAGAATGAAAGAAGAAGGACCTAGATCGTGAGAATACAGCTTTAAACACTTGGTTTTGATTTTACTGCAGTAGGAGAATTTTTACCTTTATAGCTCCATTTGGCATTTTCTCAGGCTGAAGTAGTTTCCTGCTTATTTTTAAACTGTTATTTTATACTTTTTAGTGACTAGAAGGGTTGAGGCTTGTAAAATAAAGAGATCTGTACTGAACAACTGTTGACTGTCTTGTGTGTGAAGCTGCTTCAGTCGTGTCCAACTTTTGTGACTCTATGGACTGTATAGACCTCCAGGCTCCTCTCTCCATGGGATTCCTCAGGCAAGAACTCTGGAGGGGGTTGCCATGCCCTTCTCCAGGAGATCTTCCCCACCCAGGGATCTAACTCGCCTCTCTTAACATCTCCTGCATTGGCGGGTGGGTTCTTTACTACTAGTGCCACCTGAGAAGCCCAAGTAACTGTCTTACACTTTAAAATTGTTTTGATTCTATACACCAGTCCTAGAAGGGAAATGCCATGATAATATTTGCCCTTCCAGTTTGAGGATGAAGAAATAGAAGCTCAAAATGACCAGTGATTATTCAGTGACTGGATCGAGTCCTAAAACCCTTAAGTGGCCGATACAGAACTTTGAACTCTTGTGTTTGATTCTAAGCATCACTTTCTTCATATTAGAGAAAAGGTGCCCAGTAGATGAAGAACCTCACAGCTCCTCAAGATACTGTAACCTAGGCTGAGACAAACCAGCAAACTAATAGCTGTGTTCTTAGACAGCAATATCGTGCTGCTGCTGCTGCTGCTGCTAAGTCGCATAACTCGTGTCCAACTCTGTGTGACCCCATAGATGGCAGCCCACCAGGCTCTTCTGTCCCTGAGATTCTCTAGGCAAGAATACTGGAGTGGGTTGCCATTTCCTTCTCCAATGCATGCATGCATGCTAAGTTACCTCAGTCCTGTCCGACTCTGTGACCCTATAGACAGCAGCCCACCTGGCTCCTCCATGCACAGGATTCTCCAGGCAAGAACACTGGAGTGGGCTGCCATTTCCTGCTCCAGCACTCTCATGGCCCCTCTCCACTTACACGTATGCTTGGATTCTGCTGCGCTTAACCCAATATGCCATTAAAAACTGTTCGTGTATTATTGAGTGGTTGTCCTCATTGTTACAGTGCATGAGAAGAATTCCCTTCAGATCCCACACCTCAAAAAAATATGTTCACACCACTTCTAGGTTTTTTAATATAATTCTGCTTATATTACTTTATTATTTTATTCGTTAACTGTGCCGCGTCTTTGTTTTGCCAGGGCTTTTCTCCAGTGGTGAGGGGTCCTCTTTGCCTCTTTGCTGAGGTGTGCGGGCTTCTCGCTGCAGTGGCTTCTCTTGCTGTGGAGCGTGGGCTCTAGGGCACCGGGGCTCAGTCACTGGGCTCTGGGCTCTAGAGCACAGGCTCAGTAGTTGCAATGCAAGGGCTTGTTGCATCAAGGTGTGGGATCTTCACAGCTCAAGGATCGAACCTGTTTCTCCTGTATTGATAAATGGATTCTTAACCACTGAGCCATCAGGGAAGCCTCCAGGTTTTTAACTTTATTGCCTTTCCCACTTTCCTTGGTCTACTGAGAAATCTAAAACCAAGAGTGCAGCCTGACACTAGTAAGTGTATAGAACTTGAGGAAGAACAACCATCTGCTAATTGTGGGAACTCTCTTGGTCATCAGCTACTTTCCTATTTTAATTTGCCCTTTACGACCATTTCCTTATTAACAATACTACTATGTGAAACTGTATGAAGAACTATTGATGGAGGATCATGGCATTGTACAAGAGGCAGTGATCAAGACCATTCCCAAGAAAAAGAAATTCAAAAAGGCAAAATTATTGTCTGAGGAAGGCTTACAAATAGCTGTAAAAAGAAGAGAGGCAAAAGGCAAAGGAGAAAAGGAAAGATATACCCATTTGAATGCAGAGTTCCAAAGAATAGCAAGGAGAGATAAGAAAGCCTTCCTCAGTGATCAGTGCAAAGAAATAGAGGAAAATAATAAGATGGAAAGTCTAGAGATCTCTTCAAGAAACTTAGAGATACCAAGGGAACATTTCATGCAAAGATGGGCACAATAAAGGACAGAAATGGTATGGATCTAACAGAAGCAGAAGATATCAAGAAGAGGTGGCAAGAATAAACAAAATAACTGTTAAAAAAAAAAAAAAACACACTTCATGACCCAGATAACCATGATGCTGTGATCACTCACCTAGAGCCAGACATCCTGGAATGCAAAGTCAAATGGACCTTAGGAATCATCACTATGAACAAAGCTAGTGGAGGTGACAGAATTCTAGTTGAGCTATTTCAAATCCTAAAAGATAATGCTGTGAATGTGCTGCATTCAATATGTCACCACATTTGGAGGACTCAACAGTGGCCATAGGACTGGAAAAGGTCAATTTTCATTCCAATCCCAAAGAAAGACTATGCCAAAGAATGCTCACACTACTGCACAACTGTACTCATCTCACACACCTGATATCCTGTGTGCTTATGATGTGCCCTCTATGTCAGATCCTTCCTCCCTGATTAATCCTCATAATAAACTTGGAGGTAGAGACTATCATCCCTTTTACCAGATGAAGTTGCACATTAGTGAAAGCTATGCTTCCCAGGTGGCACAGTGGTGATGAAGCCACCTGCCAACGCCATGTGAAAACCTGGAGGGACTGGGTGGGGAGGGAAGCGAGAACGGGACTCAGGGTGGAAGAGGTGCATGTATTCCCATAGTCAGTTCATACTGGTGTATGGCCAAAAAAATCACAATACTGTAAAGTAATTATCCTTCAATTAAAACAAATAAATAATAATAAAAGAATCCACATGCCAGTGCAGGAGGCACAGGAGATGTGGGTTCAATTCTTGGGTCAGGATGACCCCCTGGAGGAGGAAATTGGCAACCCACTCCCAGTATTCTTGCCTGGAGAACTCTATGGACAGAGGAACCTTGTGGACTACATCCCATAGTGTAGCAGAGTCAGGCATGACTGAGAGCCGGAGCATGCACGAGATCCAAGGATACCCAACTGGGGAAGGGACACCAACTGGAGAGGGTGGGAGCCAGGGCTCCAGCTGCTGTCTGCCTGCCCCCAGGTTCTACACAGTTCTGCACTAGAGCAAACTGCCTTCTGGGAGAAATAGTTTTAATTCCTAAAAGGAGCTGAGTGAGGCAAGTGACTGGTAATGAAACAAGGAGTTAGTTCACTGCCACGGAGAAGGTTCCATTCATTTTTTTGCTCTCAACCCCCTGAGATGAATGACGTGACCTGGTGGTGTGTATTGTATTCTCCACCCTGCAAGACTGTTAATTTCAAAAGGTAAGGAATTTATGAGTTTTGCATGGCCCTGTTTCTTGCTACAATGTGGAGGTCTCCCTGGGGAGGCAGGCCCGGGAGTTCGCCTTTTCTGGGGGTCAGCACTCTTTTAACTGAACTGGCCCCACAGAGGAATGAATAAGGCCTGGCTGAAATAGCACTGAAGGCAATTGTCACCAGCAACCAGGAGACAAAGGGAAAATTGGTAACAGCGAGAAATGGAGCTCAAGTGGGGTTTCTCAAACGTTTCCACTGTCTGCCCTGCCAGGTGGGGGCAATTCACTTCCTCTTTCTCTGTTTAACTTGTCCTGCAGCTTCAAAACAATGTGCATTTCATTGCAAAGAAATTTAGAATATACAGAGACACAAAAGTACATTGAAGTTTTCATTATTTCATCCTCCCGGATGATCTTACCAGATCACATCCTTCTCAATCTTTTTCTATGTAAATAAAATTACAAAAAGGAAAAAAAAAATCCTTATTGTCTCTGCTATTTTAAGAGCAGCTATTTTTCTGTGAAAATGCATTATTAAGCCTTCATTCATGCCAATAAGTTTTCCTCTGCAACAGAGGTTAGAGACTGTGACTCAGATTTCCCACCTCCCTTCCACATATATCTTAGCAGGCTCAATAGCTAACAGTAGGCGGTAGATTTGATATTTTTCCATTTACTGTTCTACCTTAGAGCTAGCAAGTTACACGCAACTACCCAGATCCTGTCAGCCTCTGAGCCTGAGTTTCCTGCTCTAGCGTGGGAAACATTTGACTGCTGTATGCGTTTCCAATTGCTGCTGTAACAAAAGACCACAAACAGTGGCTTGAGCCAAGATTCCTTTATGATCTTACAGTTCTATGAGTCAGGTGCCTGATATGGGTCTCACTGGCCCCAAATTAAGTTGTCAGTAAGACTGCACTGCTTCCAGAGGTGCTACTGGAGAATCTGTCTCCTTGCATTTTTCAGCTCCAAATGGTGACTATATTCTTCAGCTCAAGGTTTCTTCCTCCATTTTCAGGGTCAGCAAGGTAGCATCTCTCTGATCTTTCCTCCATCACATCCTCTCTTTCTCTGATCACAAACCAGATATCTTCATTTAAGGATTTATGTGACCCAGTTGGTTCTACCTAAATGAAAATTGTTAGTGGCTCAGTTGTGTCCAAATCTTTTTGACTCATGGACTATAGTCCACCAGGCTCCTCTGTACATGGAATTCTCCAGGCAAGAATGTGAGAGTGGGTTGCTATTCCCTTCTCCAGGGGATCTGACCAACGCCGGGATTGAATCTGGGTCTCTTGGATTGTAGGCAGATTCTTTACCATCTGAACCACCAGTGAATCCTACAAGTTACACATACCACCTAGGACTTCATCTTTGGGTGCATTCTAAGTCACTTCAATCATGTCCAACTCTTCATAACCATATGGACTGTAGTCTCCCGGGCTCCTTTGTCCATGGGATTCTCCAGGCAAAAATACTGGCGTGGGTTGCCATGCTCTCTTCCAGGGGCTTTTTCCCACCCAGGGATTGGAGCTGTGGTTTCTGTGGCTCCTGTATTGCAAGCAAATCCTTTATTGCTAAGCTACTGGGGAAGACCATCTACCTGAATAACAGGATAATTTTTCCATGTAAGGCCTTGAACTTAATCACACCTGTAAAGTCACAGATTCTAAAGATTTGAATATGGACAACTTGAAGCCCTTTAGTCTCTCTTCCTCAAGTGATATACCATCTGATAGCTGGAGGGTCATCATTCATTTAACTAGTGCCTGTTAACTTATATTTAAGTTGCTGCCATTTTTTTTTGCCTTCTAGACAATTATTCAATAAGAAATTATGTAACTATTCTTTTCTTAGCTTTAATAGTTTTCTTAAAGGAAATTACTAAAAGCAGGATTTCTAGTGTGTATGCCCAGCAGTGGGATTGCTGGGTCGTAAGGCAGCTCTATTTGCAATTCTTTCAGGAATCTCCACACTGTTTTCCATAATGGCTGTACT
>SJYC01081850.1:0-47945 GCA_006408675.1 Madoqua kirkii | reverse complement strand
GCATAGTCAATAAAGCAGAAATAGATGTTTTTCTGGAACTCTCTTGTTTTTTAGATGATTCATCAGATGTTGGCAATTTGATCTCTGGTTCCTCTGCCTTTTCTAAAACCAGCTTCAACATCTGGAATTTCATGGTTCACATATTGCTGAAGCCTGGCTTGGAGAATTTTGAGCATCACTTTACTAGCACGTGAGATGAGTGCAATTGTGCAGTAACTTGAACATTCCTTCACATTGCCTTTCTTTGGGATTGGAATGAAAACTGACATCTTCCAGTCCTGTGGCCACTCCTGAGTTTTCCAAATTTGCTGGCATATTGAGTGTAGCACTTTCACAGCATCATCTTTCAGGATTTGAAACAGGTCAACTGGAATTCCATCATCTCTACTAGCTTTGTTCATAGTGATGCATAAGAACCTGGAATGCTAGGTCCATGAATCAAGGCAAATGGAAGTGGTCAAACAGGAGATGGTTAAGAGTGAACATCGACATTCTAGAAATCAGCAAACTCAAATGGACTGGGATGGGTGAATTTAACTCAGTCGTGCCTGACTCTTTACGACCCCATGGACTGTAGCCTGCCAGGTTCCTCTGTCCGTGGAATTCTCCAGCCAAGAATACTGGAGTGGGTTATCATTTCCTTAGCCAAGGGATCTTCCCAACCCAGGGATCAAACCCAGGTCTCCTGCATTTCAGGCAGATGCTTTATCCTCTGAGCCACCAGGGAAGCCCCTGAATTTAACTCAGATGACCATTAGATCTACTACTGTGGGCAGGAATCCCTTAGAAGAAATGGAGTAGCCATCATGCTCAACAAAAGAGTCTGAAATGCAGTACTTTGATGCAATCTCAAAAACTGATACTCTCTAGAAAGGCAATTTTCAAAATTGCATTCTGATTCCACATGTGTGACGTGCGTGCCTTATTCCCTAAGTTATGTCCAACTCTTGGTCATTTCATGATTGTAGCATGCCAGGCTCCTATTCCCATGGAATTCTCCAGGCAAGAATACTGGAGTGGGTTGTCATTCCCTTCTCCAGGGGAATTCTTGAAACAGGGATTGAACCCAGTGTCTCCTGCATTACAGGCAGACTGTTTACCATCTGAGACACCAGGGAAGTCTTGTGATATCCAAAAATAACGTGTGTGTGAGTGTGTGAGTGTGTGTGTATGGTATCAAAAAGGAGATTCTTGTATCTGGAGTTTAGGCAGAAGTGAGGCATTGATTTTATGAAAATAATGAATGAAGGCACTAGTGAAAAATAGATGCACATTGTTATATGCTTTGTATTGGGTTGTATGTCTTTGACTCTACGTATGCACATCATCACAGCTGAGCTTTAATAGTGCAAACAGCTCAGCAAAGAGATTATTAATTAGAATGTGTAGCTATCTGCAACCCATTAAATCTGTTGCCTGTTACAGGCAATATAATTTCAAGTTCAAATGGCTTAAAATACTGAGCAGAATTCCTTTGCTGTTCATTAACACAGTCGTCAGTATACCTGGACAGGTGGCAATACAGAGAGTTTTAACAACCACAGATGCAGCTGCCAAGCTCAGGGAAGAACCTTTCTGGGTTTCTCCTCTGCCTTATACATTCTTGTCACAACTTCTCAGCAATGTGTTCTGTGATTCTCTGATCTTTTGACATTGTCATTCCCTGGTAAAAGAAATTTAATCAAAATATGTACGCTGGGATTTTACTTAAGCAGAAATAATGACACTCATAAGTTCAGGTTTCCATGTGAGCATTTTTATTAGAAATGTGCATCAACTCAAGCCCAGCCTCTCTGTGGAGGCAAGTCAGCTCCAGGGGAGCCGGGAGGGCAAGTCTCTGTCTTCTTCCCCATGCAGGGCAGCCCTGCAGGTCTGCAGCTGGAACCTGGGGAGGGGAGGCAGCAGTGAAGCAGTGAGAGGATCCATTTGAATGCACACGCCATCTCAGCTGAAGCATTTTTGCCTCATGTGTCTCTGCCAGCCCATCAGTATTTATTTGTTTGATGATTAAATAAAATTATACACACACACACACACACACATACACACACACACACTTGCACATGTGTGTGCTGTCTCTTCAGTCCTGTCCGACTCTTTGTGACCTATGGACTGTACCCCCCAGGCTCTTCCATCCATGAGATTCTCCAGGCAAAAATATTAGGGTGGGTTGCCATGCCCTCCTCCTGGGGATCTTCCTGACCCAGGGATTGAACCCACGTCTCCTATGGCTCCTGTACACTCACATATATTATACACATACTCAGGAGATGATTATGAGCTTTTTAAGGATTAAATATATTTTTAAATATATATATGTAGCCCAAGGAAAACATAGATACTAATTTGGATGTGTGTGTATATATATACACACACACCTCAAGACCATAGAGCTTGAAATGATGCACAGTTCTAATAAAAATGCTCACATGGAAACTTGAACTTATGAGTGTCATTATTTCTGCCTAAGTAAAATTCCTGTGTACATATTTTGATTAAATTTCTTTCCCAGTGGCACTAATGGTAAAGAACTCACTTGCCCATGCAGGTAGATGTAAGAGATGCGGGTTCAGTCCCTGGGCTAGGAAGATGCCCTGGAGGAGGGCATGGCTACCCACTCCTGTATTCTTCCTGGAGAATCCCATGGGCAGAGGAGCCTAGAGGATGGCAGTCCATTGTCTTGCTAAGAGTTAAGCATGACTGAAGCAACTTAGCACACATATGTGTGTGTACACACACACACACACACACACACCCCTAGGAGGTAACTGTGGATTCAGTTCCAGACCACTATAATAAAGCAAATGCTACTATAAAGCGAACCATGTGAGCTTTTTGTTTTCTAATGCAGATAAAAGTTGTGTTTACATTATACTGTAGTCTATTAAAGTGTGGATAGCATTATGTATACAAAAATGTACATACCTTAATTAAAAAATCCTTTATTGCTAAAAAAAAATGTTATCCAGCATCTGAGCCTTCAGGGAGTTATAATCTCCTTGTAGTGGTAAACATCAACCATCACTGATCACAGATAATAACCATAGAATAACAATTTAAAAGCTTGAAATGTTGTGAGAATTAGCAAAATGTGACACAGAAACATGAAGTGAGCAAATGTTGATGGAAAAATGACACTGACCAACTTGCTCAACAGAGTTGCCACCAGCCTTCAGTTTGTAAGCAACACAATATCGGTTAAGCACAATAAAGTGAAGCACAATAAAACTGCATAATGCACAATAAAATGAAGTGTGCCTGCATACACACACGCCAAGAGAGAAACTGCATATACAAGGAGTGAGTTGAATGGTCCGCCCATCTATGTCTTCAAGCTCACCCCCAGAATCTGTGAAAATGTGCACCTATTTGGAAAAACAAACAAACAAAAAAGAGGTCTGTCTTTACAGATATAATTACATTAAGAATCTCAAGATGCAGTCACCCTGGATTATCCAGTAATGCCAGAAACCCAATAATAAGTGTCATATGAGAAAGACAGAGGGAGATCCAAGACAGAAAAGAAAAGCCACATGAAGACAGAGGCAAGACCTGAGAGATGCAGCCACAAGCCAAGTAATGCTGGGAGCCACCAGAGGCTGCAAGATGCAGGGAGGAATTTCCCCAGAGCCTTTGGAGGGAACTTATTCCTTGATTCTAACTTTTGGGCTCCACAGCCACAAGAGAATAAATTCCTATTGTTCTAAGCCACAAGTTTGAGGCAATACTTTTGTTATAGCCCAAGGAAGGTACAGATACAAATGTGTCTGTGGATACAGATGTAGATGTACATGTAAATATAAATACAGGTATAACCTGTAACTAGTTCAGGCTTGGCACTAATTTTATATTTAGTTAATGTTCTTAACTGTTCTGCCCTCTGTCCTGACCTGTGTCCATTCACTGGAGGGACAGGACAGTGGCTCTGAACAGTAAGCACCCTCCTGTACCAAATGTCTCTTATCTAACTTCTGATTTGCACCAAAAACACTTCCCTTCAAAATTCTCTTCTCCTTGACCTCACCTATAAGAGCTGAATCATATCCCCCCTCATCCCAGAATTCATATACTGAACCTATAACCACCAGCATCTCAGAATGTGACTGTGTTTGGAGATGGGCCTTTAAATACATAATTAAGATACAATGAGGTTATATTGGTGGGGACCCTAATACATTGGGGCTGGTGCCCTTGTAGGAAGAAGGGATTTGAACACAAACACACATGAGTATCTTCCCTGGTGGCTCAGGTGGTAAAGAATCTGCCTGCAATGCAGGAGACCTGGGTTTGATCCCTGGGTTGAGAAATCTCTAGAGAAGGAAATGGCAACCCACACCACTATTCTTGCCTGGAGAATCCCATGAACAGAGGAACCTGCAGGCTACAGTTCATTGGGTCACAAAGAGTACAACAGAGTGACTAATACACACACACATACACACATACACACACACACACACACACACACACACACACACACACACACACACGGGAGGGGAGGGGAGAGTAAGTGAAGACACACCAAGAAGACGACCATCTACAAGTCAAGGAGAAAGGTCTCAGAATGAACCCATGCTGCTGACACCTTGATCTTGGACTTCCAGCCTCCACAACTAAGAGATAGTAAATGTTTGTTGTTTAAGCACCTAGTCTGTGATACTTCGTTATGCGGTCCCAGCAGACTCATATGTCATCCTTGCACAATCAACACACTTGTCACTTTCTGAATCAGGATTTGGGGAGTGTCACCCAGGCCCCCCACCAAAGTCCCGCACTGGCTATCACATGCAGAAAGTGCTCTGAAACCTTCATCGATGGTCCATAATGACCAAAAGATGAAGAACCTCATGGGAAAAAAGTAGCCCTCAGGGAGTTCATTGCTTGGGTTTCCTGGAATGGGATATGCTGTTACAATAATGGTCTTTGGGTCAAGCCCTTTTCACATGAAATCTCATTGAATGCTCACATGATGACTTCAAATGAGTTGTCATTGTTTTCTCATCCTATGGGATAACCAAGAGGTCTCTGAGTTCATGCAGAGAGTTGCTGGGAATGTAAACCCAGGCCGCCTACTTCCTTAGTCTGCTATGTAAGCCTGTAGGATACTGTGAATAAGAGAGGCCTCAGTGTCTTTCCCCTCTTTCTTTCTCCTAAACATTTCCTGATGACTTATTTGTTGTTATTTCTTCTCCTTTTAATCACCCAGGATCTGCTACTTGGAAACTGGTTTAAAAACATCAGATTTCTTTTGGCATCAGCTGCTAAAAAGACATCAAATGGAAGAGAATATATTGGTAATAATGTACCCTGTGGGGAACTCTAAAGATTTGTGAAATATAATGCAATCTTTTACAATGACCTTTTCCAAAGCCCTGCAAAAAAAAAAAAATTAATAAAGAGGAGAAAACGGGGACAGAACTCTTTTGTCACATTAGATTTTTATTGACTTGGTGTCAGGGGGGTTATTGAGGGCCTCCTGGCTGGTGGGCTTGGTAAAGGATCACTATCGAAGATTTATCATGCATCTTATGTATGTCTTTACTCTTTCTAACAGGCACCAGAATCATAGGAGCACAGGCTGGATACCCTGTTTCATTTGTGGTTCCATGAAGAAGGACACTTCACCTAAGCATTTTCATGTCTTTCTCTGCCTGTTTTACTTTCTCCTCCCTGAGAGGTGGTGTGACTTACAGGCTGATAAATTTGGGGAAAATAAAGTGGGCTCACCCACCACCGCCCAGTCTCTCTTCTTTTGTGTGGTCCTGGCTGCCCACAAAAGGTAATCCTGGCTCCTCCAAGCTCTAGCCTCTTCTGCCAATAGCCTGTATAAAGATGCCTGGTGTGGCAGGAGTTTTTTGTGCCCTCCATCACATCTTTTGGGTCCATCTGTGGTTGCAGCCACATCTGCAGTGATTCAAGTTCATACTCAGATAGCAGAGACATCTCCTGCCCCACTCCTGCTCCTCCCACCTCCATCCAGGGCATGTCACAAGTCTTTCTACTTCCTGACTTCTCTGGGGCTGTGAGAAGATGCTCGACCCTCAAAATCCGGCAGTGAAAGTATCAGGGAGCTACATCCCTGGAGACACCACCCAACCAATCAGGAGAGAAACCAAGGATGCTTACTCCTGACTCCCATCCTTCAAACTCTCATTTCTGCTTCCTGGAATCACCTTCCAATAATCTACCTCTACCCAAGTCTCATCATAGTCCCTTATTAGGAAACAACCCAAATGAAGACACTACTTGATGCTGTATTCTGTGAACTGAGATGTTTTTCTTTGGCATGAAGCAAAGTCCTAAAGCCTCTATCCCCAATAAAGTTTCTGTTTTACCTCTATATTAACCAAGCTTTATTTCTGAAATTGCTCAGAACTGGCAGGAGATTTATGCTCTTTTTTAGGGGTTACACAGAGACCCCAGGCTGCAGAAATGTTGAATGCATGCAAATTATTTTGTAGTTTTCAAAATATGTTGCCTCTGTACTTAAATAATGTTAGGGGAACACACAACAAAAGGGTTTCACAAGTTCATTCTTTATCTATGCAACCTCAGGCATGTCATAAATTCATCTGAGCAAACATGAAATAAGTAAAGGGTATCTCAGAAACAATGTTGCCTCAAAATGTACACTTTAAACTAGAGGCAGGAATAGGAGGGTGTAAATTATTAGAGTTTGGCAGGATAAGTTGTATGACCTTTAAGCTCCCAATATGAGATACCAGTTGAGTACTGGAGGGGATGTACCATGCTCTGGGCCTTGCTTGGAGCCACTGTGGATTCTGATTCTAACCCTTACTAGCTGTGTAACCTTGGCTGGGTGGCTTACCACCTCTAGGTCCTGGTATCTACATCTTGAAAATGGGTATAAAGATACAGAAATTCTTTACTGCAGTAAAGATGGATACAGTGAAGTAGGTAGGGCAGTCAACAAAGCCTTTGACACATAATCAACACTAGAAAATTGTATCCATTATCTAGTGCTGTGTACACATCACGATAACACTTAAAGTGTCAAAACATGATACACATTTATTATATTATGTAGCTTCCAATGGTCAGGAGCCTAGAGATACTTAGCTGGGTGGTTCTGGCTCAGAGTTTCCCATGAAGATCCAGTTGGATGTCAGCTAGAGTTGCAGTCATCCAAATTCTTGGCTGGGCTTGGAGGATATGATTCCAAGATGGCTGCAAAGTTTTATGCTGGCAAAGTTAGTGAAGGACCCAGTTCCTCGCTACAGGGAACTCTTTAGAGGGTGACAGAGTGTCTGAATGACATGATAGCTGGCTTCCTATTTGCATATGCACAAGTAGACCTAGACTCTATGTCCATATCTATCTATTTTTATACCAATAGAGTTTAAGGTAAATTTTAAAGTCACTTGTCCTAACTGTAAGAGCAGGAGGAGAGGAGATCCCATGACTTTCAAAAGGAGTATTTTGGGTTTGGATCAGAGGAGAGACAGCAGCAACACACACAAAGGCACGGAGCAAAGCGTGACATGTATTTGAAAGACAGATGGAAAGACCAGTTGCATAAAAGCAGTAGGTAGCAAAAGACTCAGGCAGGAAAGAACACAGGAAGAAGTAAAAACAGAAAAAGAATAAAGATGAGAGGTGCGAAAGGGAACAGCAAGGTCAACAACACACGACTCGGAGCATCTGAGCCACAAAGTCACTTGATTGAAGCGGGAGTGACTGTGATGGGCTTGGACACAGTGGAGCTGGGCAGCCTGAAAAATCCTGGAGGCAGAAGACTGCCTAGCATTTCACTATCCATTTATTGTGAGCAAAATGCATGTCCTCACAGGGTAATGAGGACTAATTTACTTAAAGAGCCCCTGAGAGAACATAGTATACTCTGCCTTCCATGCATGTTGAAATTAAGATACCATGGCACTTGGAGTTGACAACTCTGTGAGCTGAAAACTCTGTGAGCTGACAGCCTATGAGATCATCCTGGGATTTGGTAATTACAGCCAAGGCTGGGCACATTTAGGGAAGCCTTGTGGTGGCAGACACCGCCAGCTTTTCTGGAATCGTGTCCTCAGTATCATGGGAGGAATTTGTCTTTACATTGCTGTGTACAGAGGTTTCCATTGACTCCTCACAGCCCACCCAATGGTAACTGACTATCATTTCCTACTAACCTAGTCCCACCTCCCAATTCTCAGAGTGGGAGGCAGCATGTTAAAGGGGGCAGGATTGAAGTTACTGAGACAGGCTCATAGCAGCTAGTCAGCTAGCTCAAAACTCTTGTTACTTAATACATGGTTTTCATGAACTACTGCTACTTTGTTTAAAAATAGATGTAATACATGGGCTTCCCAGATGGCTCTAGTAAAGAATCCGCCTGCCAGTGCAGGAGACGTAAGAGATACAGGTTCAACCCCTGGTTTGGGAAGACCCCCTAGAGGAGGAAATGGCACTTCACTCCAGTATTCCTGCCTGGAAAATTCCATGGACAGAGGAGCCTGGTGGGCTACAGTCCATGGGGTTGCAGAGTTGGGCATGACTGAGCTACTGAGCACATACACATATATATATAATATGTGTATATGTACATAATGTATGTATATAAATACAGATGACCACCTGGAAAGATTGTAGTGAGAATTAAATGAATTTACATGGGAAACTTATCTAACATATAGAAAATAATGGATCCCTTCCCTTTTGCTTGCCTTCTCAATTCACATAACAGAGAATATAAACACTGAAAGGAATCAGACTTTTTTCTCTGAGGGTGGTGACTTTAAGCAGTAGTGACACCCTGACTGGCAGGCCTTAATCCAGAAGAATACTATGGTTAAGTGAGGCTTCCAGAACCCAGCAGATTTTAGAGGCTCTCCAGTTTCTCCGACATGGTTTCTTTTTCACCCACTCATTGATGACCTTGGACTACATCCCCTGCCCCTTGGATCTTGGTTATAATATCCTAAGCACGTTAACTTATGTCTAACTCTACTTTCAAATGATGAACTTTTCATCTATATTTGGTGTTTAATCTGTGTCCTCCCCAGAGTCCAACATTATCTGGCTTTCTTCTTCCAGGTAGACAATTAAGAATCTATTCTCTGGTATAAGCCAAACAAATCATCCAGTTCAAATATTCCTTATGACATGCGAATCGAGCCGACAAGCTACTCTTGGAAAATATTGGATGAAAAAAAATTACGCACTTATTCGTGGAAGGACTGTTGTTGAAGCTGAAGCTCCAATACTTGCCACTTGATGCAAAGAGTCGACTCATTGAAAAATGCTTTGATGCTTGGCAAGAGTGAAGGCAAAAGGAGAAGGGATAGGCAGAGGGTGAGATGATTAGAAAGCATCACTGACTCAATGGACATGAATTAGAGCAAACTCCAGAAATAGTAGAGGACAGGAAAGCCTGGTGTGCTGCCGTCCATGGGGTTGCAAATTGGACACAACTTAGTAACTGAACAATGATATCAAACTGAAGCCTCTAAGCAGCTGGGGTTGTTTGCTATTTTACAGTAAAATTTTCTCTATTCTAACTAAAGTCATCAAAATCTATGGGTTTTAATCCTTCATTACAATTGGCAAATGGTTAAGTCCTGATCCCAGGGCCAGAAAAAACTTCACTCACACTATTCACACAGCAAGGTGTGTGATAATAAGATCCAGGTTTCAAAACTAACTAGGAGAAGTTTTACTTGATGAAAGCTGAGAGGTTTGGAACCATAGTTCGTATAAGTAGGAATCAATACTTTGGCCGTCTGATGCAAAGAACTGACTCATTTTAAAAGAGCCTGATGCTGGGAAAGATTGAAGATAAGGGGAGAAAGGGACGATAGAGGATGAGATGGTTGGATGGCATCGCTGACTCAATGGACATGAGTTAATGGACACGGAAGATGGTGATGGACAGGGAAACCTGGTGTGCTGCAGTCCATGGGGTCACAAAAAGTTGGACATGACTGAGCAACTGAACTGGACTGAGGAATCAATTTGGACCAAGGAAAATGGTATTCAGTGTTTAGTCTGAAAATATAAAGTACCAAAACTATGATAATAGCTGAAAAACTAATATCTGACGAAATGAGATCAAGTGCATCCAGGGTGGTATGGCCATAGACTGGAAAATTACTTGAGGGTCACAGGTGAAAGGAAGGTAGCCGGGTCTAGGGCTTAGCCCATGGTGGTCTGGAGCTAAGGCGCGGTGTCCTTTGCCGGGGTCTTCCGTTTGGTGCCGTGGGTGTACAGCAGCGGTTGGGCACAGTAAGCCATTTCTTCTCTGCACCATGGTTTCTTCTTGTAAAATGGGGGTCATCACATCTGTTTCATATTTTGTACTGAGCTACATGTGGGGGGAAATTAGAAGGCAACACAGCGCAAATGTGCAAGAACTGTTTACAAGACAAACGTTAGTTGAAGTTTACCCTTAAACAGATGGTGCTCTTTTCCATGGAAGGAAACTACAAGCCGCTCCAGCTGTTCCCAAAGCTCACCCAGGTTTGTGGCCAGGCAGAGATGACGGTTTGCTTTAGCTCCATGACCTTTGGATGAGAACCTTCCACTCCAGCAGGGATTCTCCATTCTCCAAGCGCTCACCGCAGGGGCCACGAACAAAAGATGGTTTGTGATTGAATGTAAGACAGCATGTGTTTTTGCTTTTGTTTGTTGTGAGGCTTTTCGTTGTTGGTGTTAATTCAGGTGATAGCAGGTGGTTGTCTGCAAAGCACCAGCCCAGGACGCCTGTTCTCACCTCCATGCTTTTCATCCCTGTTGTCTCAGAAGGGAGAGGCACTTGGGCTTCCTCTTGTTTCTATGGTATAATATGCAAGTGTAATTTTATATATATATATGTATGTATAAAACCTGGTGTGTATACATAAAACATTGTACTTTCATCTTTTAACTTTATTTTTTACTGAGTAAAACTTATTTACAACATTGGATTATTTTTAAGTGTGCAGAAAAGTGATTTGGTTATATATATATGTGTATATACACTGCCCCCCACCACACACACACAGGCTTCCCTGGTGGCTCAGTGGGTAAAAAATCTATCTTCAATGCAGAAGGTGCATGCAGGAGATATGGGTTTGATCCCTGGGTTGGGAAGATACCCTGGAACAGGAAATGACAACCCACTCCAACATTCTTGCCTAGAAAATCCCATGGACAGAGGAAACTGGCAAGTTGCAATCTGTTGGGTCGCAAGAGTATATATTATAAATATATATTATATACATATATATATATATACACATATATTATTCATCAGGTGTTTTTCCTTCAGGTTATTCTTCAGGTTATTTTAAGGTATTGAATATACTTCCCTGTGCTATTCAATAGGTTCTTATCTATTCTACATATGGTAGTGTGTATCTATGTATATATGTATATATAATAAGTGAAAGTCACTCACTTACGTCTGACTCTTTGCAACCTCATGGACTATAGAGTCCATGGAATTCTCCAGGCCAGAATACTGGAGTGATAGCATTTCCCTTCTCCAGAGGATCTTCTCAACCCAAGAATCGAACCCAGGTCTCCCACATTGCAGGCAGATTCTTTACCAGCTGAGCCGCAAGGAAAGCCCAAGAATACTGGAGTGGGTAGCCTATCCCTTCTCCAGCGGATCTTCACAACCCAGGATTTGAACCAGGGTCTCTTGTGTTGCAGGAGAACTTTTTACCAACAGAGCTATCAGGGAAGCCCTCATGTGTATATAACAATTACATACTATTGTAATAAACTCGTGTTTATTAGGGACTTGTAATGGGCCAAATATTATTCAGAACACTTTCAACATTCAGTTCTCTCAACAACCCATCTTATAAGGCAAATGCCAGTACCCAAATAGAAAGATGAAGATGTCGAAGCACAGGAAGGTACCCAGGTGATGCACCTGGTCAGGGTGAACAGAATTTGAACCCAAGCCGTTGGCTCCAGAGCCAGCACACCTGTCGCTTAGATCCTCCCTGCCTCTGCCTCTGTGTGTGTGTTGGTGAACTAGCATGGATGTCACAGTTTCAGGAGCAACCGGTTGCCAGGAAGCATGAATCAGCGCCTTCATCTGACCTCTCTCTATGGAAAGCGCGTCTCTCAAATCTCAGCACTTCCTTGCCTCCTTTATAGGTGATGTCATCTATCTCGTGATAGATGTCATCTATTTGGAGATACCCCCAAAACTCACCTTGTGTCTTCCCTTCATATGCCATAAACATGTCAACTGCATCCTTTGAACTTTATTTCTGCATTGAACTGTTTTATAATTGAATGCATGAATATATGGGATGCTACAATTTAATAAATTTATCTACTTCATCTTTTCATGTTAACTACTCTTCTAAATAGAGCTTTGGTCGTGGGTGTTCTTTGCAAGGACTGATGCTAAAGCTGAAACTCCAGTACTTTGATATGAAACCCGCCCTTAAATCTGAAGCTGCTGTTTATCCTATAACATGGTGAATCTTTAATTAGAAAGAGAATTTTTCCGTAGTTAATTTTTAAAATATATTTAGATAAAGTAGTTCAATATATGGCACTTTAGGCCCAATTATTTCAATATACTGATATTTAACATAGCTTAAGTCATTTAGCCTAATGACTCAAGGATGAGCATACCATTGTCATAATTGTTTAAATAACAAAGCCAGTTTCACACAGGCAATGCTTTTTGCCCATGAATGTGACCCTCAGCCCCTTATTCAGCTATCTTTGATTTTTACTACATCTGAGAGTCTGAGACAGTTTTCCAATATCAATAGGAAAAAAAAAAAATCTAGACTTTCTTCATTAAAACTCCAGTCCAGCAGGCAAGGGTCTAAGTGAAGTCTTCAAATATGTTTGGTCCATAGTCCTCTCCGGACATCAAAAAGAAATCAGGACATTTAGTGTTGTTCTTAAAGGGAAAAATGTTTTTTCTCATGGATATTTTATGTACTTAGTTTTATTCCCTCAGGGAAAATGTACACAATGAATACTTAATGTGCACTGAGCAAGTTTAAACCAGAATATCTTTCACTTCTTTCCTGGCTTTCTGACCCTGAACTACTATGATTCCAATTTTTGTTTGTTTACAGCTACCCAGTGCCCGGAAGCCCATAAACAGGATTTCTTATAGTCACAAACCTCTATCTCATAAATTAGGAAACTGAGCAATCATTTCTGTAACTATTTCAGTAGTAGTATCAGTCAGAGTTCATCTCTGGAAAGACCACAAGTGGGCTAGGATCTCTTGGGAACAAACTATTTGAACGTCTGGGCTAAATTTACCTGACTAGGGCAGACCCACCAGTGGTAATCTCTTTTTTGATGAATTTTTAAACCAACTGATGAGTAATTGTAACACCAGTGAAGAATTCCTTTATACTGGCACCTAAGTTAGTGTTTCTCAAGAGGCAGGTCACTTGGGATCTCACAAACACCTCAGGCAACACTGAACTTTACATGAGCCCTGTGCTCCTAGAAAGCAGTAGTAGGTAATCCCCCTACCAAACTTTGTTTTCCAGAGACAGCTTACTACAAAGAAAGACCCGTATAAAACAGGCTTTTGGCTTCAGAGGGAGAGGGAGAGGGTGGGAAGATCTGGGAGAATGACAATGAAACATGTATACAATCATATGAGAGAAAAAACACCAGTCTATGTTCAATACAGGATACAGGATGCTTGGGGCCGGTGTATGGGATGAACCAGGGGGATGGGCAGGGAAGGGAGGTGGGAGGTGGCTTTAACATGGGGAGATCGTCTACACCTGTGGCTGATTCATGTCAATGTATGGCAGAACCTATACAGTACTGTGAAATGGAATAAGCATTAAACAACAAAAAAAAATTTAAAAAAAAAGAAAGACCCATCTGCATATGGCTTAGATTATCCATTCTTTCTTTTTGTATGTCTAATTCTATTTCTTTTATTTATTTATTTATTTTTGGTTGTGCTGGGTCTTTGTTGCTACACGTGGGTTTTCTCCAGTTGCAGTGAGCAGGGACTGCTCCCTAGTTCTGTTCTATGGGCTTTTCCTGTGGTGGGTTCTCTTGATGCAAAGCATGGGCTACAGGGTGTAGATGCAGGTCAGGAGGCAGCAGTTAGAACTGGACATAGAGCAGCAGACTGGTTCCAAATAGGAAAGGAGTGCATCAAGGCTGTATATTGTTACCCTGCTTATCTAACTTATATGCGGACTGCATCATGAGAAATCCTGGGCTGAAAGAAGCACAAACTGGAATCAAGATTGCCAGGAGAAATATCAATAACCTCAGACATGCAGATGTCATCACCCTTATGGCAGAAAGTGAAGAACTAAAAAACCTCTTGATGAAAGTGAAAAAGGAGAGCGAAAACGTTGGTTTAAAGCTCAACATTCAGAAAACGGAGATCATGGCATCTGGTCCCATCACTTCATGGCAAATAGATGGGGAAACAGTGGAAACAATGTCAGACTTTTGAGCGGGAGGTCGTGGGGGGGGGGCTCCAAAATCACTGCAGATGGTGACTGCAGCCATGAAATTAAAAGACGCTTACTCCTTGGAAGAAAAGTTATGACCAACCTAGATAGCATATTCAAAAGCAGAGACATTACTTTGCCAACAAAGTTCTGTCTAGTTAAGTCTATGGTTTTTCCAGTGATGATGTATGGATGTGAGAGTTGGACTGTAAAGAAGGCTGAGAGCTGAAGAATTGATGCTTTTGAACTGTGGTGTTGGAGAAGACTCTTGAGAGTCCCTTGGACTGCAAGGAGATCCAACCAGTCCATTCTGAAGGAGATCAGCCGTGGGATTTCTTTGGAAGGAATGATGCTAAAGCTGAAACTCCAGTACTTTGGCCACCTCATGAGAAGAGTTAACTCATTGGAGAAGACTCTGATGCTGGGAGGGATTGGGGGCAGGAGGAGAAGGGAACAACAGAGAATGAGATGGCTGGATGGCATCACAGACTCAATGAACATAAGTTTGAGTGGACTCCGGGGGTTGGTGATGGACAGGGAGGCCTGGCGTGCTGTGATTCATGGGGTTGCGAAGAGTCGGACATGACTGGTGACTGAACTGAACTTAAGTTAGTGTTTGTTTGACCACCTTGAGATTGTAACAGAGTGGACACATCAAAAAGTCATCAGAGTACTGGAGTTGGCTCTTATAGCATTAAAATAAGTACACATTCTATCACAATATATTTTCTCTTACAAAGGGGTCTCTAGCTTTTGGTCCTCCAGAGGAAACAATTAAAGATGAAATGTGCTATCTTTTCACTAACAAATTATCCACTGTAGGGGAGGCATGCATGCATGCTGACTCATGTCTAACTCTTTGTGACCCTAGGGACTGTAGCTACCAGGCTCTTCTGTCCATGGGATTTCCTAGGCAATAATATTGGAGTGGGTTGCCATGTCCTTCTCCAGGGAATCTTCCTGAGCCAGGAACCAAACTTGGCAGGTTTGATCTACATTGCTGGTAGATGCTTTGCCCCTGAGCCACTCCTACAAGGTGATAAAAAGAGTTTTTAGTAAGTTGAGAAAACTCCTTTTCATCTGAAGATAGTACCATGTCTCCAATTTTTTTTAGTAAGAGAAGCACAGACCCTATGGAAATTCAGTGTGAAGTGGTCTTAGAAGAGAATCAGCCATTTTACTAGTAATGAGCAAAGTGGTGTGGAACTGCTTCTGACGGGGTTCTTTGTTCCTATAGTGTTCAACTTCTACATCTACTAAAGCAAATAAATACATCTTGTTGAAGGAAACGGCAATCCACTCCAGTACTATTGCCTGGAAAATCCCATGGACAGATGAGCCTGATAAGTCACAGTCCATGGGGTCGCAAAGAGTCAGACACGACTGAGTGACTTCGCTTTCACTTTCACTTTCATATTTTGCATAATATTTTATTAATCATCACCCTGATTATAAAAGTCCCTTGGGGGCCCACGCATCCTGTGCTCCCCACAAGCAATAGACATATACTCTGAATTCAAACTTCCTTGAGTACGTGTTTTCCTATAGATGTTTAGTTGCTAAGTCATGTCTGACCCATTGCAGCCCCGTGGACTGTGCCACACCAGGATGCCCTGTCCTTGTATATCTCCCGGTATTGGCTCAAACTTATAAATAATGCATGAAAATTTCAAAGGGTAGTGAAGGACTCACACTAGCCCAAAAGTTAGGAAGATGATAGAAAACTGATAATAAGAGACAAGAACTTCTGACATCAGTAACAATAGTAATATTAAAGCCATCAATAATCTGGTATTATTTAACACAAGACCTGGCGCTCTGCACTCCATAATTGCAACCAGCATCACCCTACATTCTAATGCAGCAATCATTAACTTTGGGGAGGACTACCCAGACAATTAAGGAAGGTGAATATATGTCCAGGAGCACATGTTTAAATGAACTTAGATGTCTCAAAAGTTTTCCTGTAAAAATTGCTTCAGCAGCTGAAATTTCCTTGTCTGAGCAGAAGTTGCATCATTTTTGCAAGGATGCCAAATAAATAGCACTCTTCACATACGTACGGCCCTTTTCATACCAGCCTTTGGGATTGGAATATATCCGCTCAGAACTGCTGGCAAGATCAGTATCTAGTATTCAGGTAAAACTAGAAATAAGAAATGAATAAGATACAGGAAGGTATCCCTCTGTCTAAGGCTGGGAAGGGTCACATCACATCACAAGAGGTGGAACATCAGGTAACAGTATGGGTACAGTATTTGGCGCTAACAGCCCTAAGTTCAAATCCTTATTCCAAAGACAGTTCTGTAACTTCATGAAAGTTGTATACTTTTATATGTTTTATAGTTCTCATTTTAAAAATGGGCTAATAGATAGATGGAGAGCTTGGGATTGACACATACACACTGCTATATTTAAAACAGATAGCCAACAAGGCCCTTCTGTATAGCACAGAGAACTCTAGTCAGTACTCTGTGACAACCTAAATGGAAAAAGAATCTGTAAAATTCTTTTACAAATATGCATAATTAAATTAGTTTGTTGAATACCAGAAACTAACACCACATTGTGAATCAACTACACTCCAATATAAAATTAAATTTAAAGAAAAGAGGGGGGCCTAATAGCCCCTACCCACAGAATTATGTTAATTATTTTAAATACATCAAGTACTAGTCACAGTAACAATGCATTATATGGGTTCTATCAACATTTGCAGTGATTATTTCCCCAATAAAGGTAGCAGAGGAATTTAGGAACCAGCTCAGAAGGCGCAGAGCAGAAGCTGGGATTTCTTCTATGAGTGGCTTGCAGTAAAGGCAGGTGTGTAAAGGTACATGCTTAGAAGCCATATCTACTTCAGCATCTGATTCCTTGAAGCAAAATGAAGTTCTAGCCAGGAAATAAGCTGGCTTCAGGACACAGACAGAAGGGTTGCAGAGACAGGGAAGCCTGCATATCAGTAACATATGAATCTGCTCACTGAAATAGATGTGGGGTTTTATAAAACGAAAAATGGGATCTCTCTCTGAAGCCTGCTTTCCTTCCATAGAAGAGTGTACACCTATACTGGGCTGCTTAATGTCATCAAAGGGTGCTTAACAGTCGTTCCTGGTAGGCTTGGGCAGTTCAGGAATTCATTAGGTAGCACCATCAGTAAACACCATTTCCTGTTTAATTGCTTTTTTCCTGTGAAAGGAGAAAATGGTGGGCAACTGCAGAAGTGAATGGAGCCCAGAGATCCCCCTGTGAATAGATACTGGCTTTGGCCACATCCAAGAACTCCAGTGATGAGAAGCCCATTCGTTGATCACACACAGTTTTTGCTGTCAGGAGCAGGGGGCACGATGGCACACAGATGGACAGAAAAGACAGGACCCAAACAACAAAACGGAAAGAACAGCATGATGCAGCTTCTTCACCTGCCTCCACTTTGTGTTGTGTGGCTTCCAGAGACCTCTGCTCTAGCTTCTCTGAAAAGCTTTTTCTGTTTCTAAACTAAACCCAGCTTTGTTTCTCAAAGCAAAAGCAACAACAAACCATTCTGTGTTTATATGAAACAGTAGCATAAATCAGGCCTGACCCTTTCCTTTGTGCACTAGTGAACAAAATAGATCCTATAAACACAGGGTGGAAAGGCTAGCTAAGAAATAGATACACCAAACATGGATAAGAGAGATGCATGAGTATATATGAGATGCTGAGAAATCATCATACTTTGGGGCAGAGAGGCATTCTTTTAGATGTTTAAGCATTCTTGCACTTGAACTCCTCTATAATGCACCTATCAAGTAATTTTCCTGAAATTATAAATTATGTTCAGGGGAAGAGAGTTTGTGAACATCTACTCAACTGTGCCCAACTCTCTGCAACCTCATGCCTCTGGCCTGCCAGGCTCCTCTGTCCATGGGATTTTTCAGGTGAGAATTTTGGAGTGAGTTGCATCTCCTCCCCCAGCAGATCTTCCTGACTCAGAGATTGAACCCATGTCTCCTGGGTCTCCTGCACTGTAGGTGGATTCTTTACCTACGGAGCCATCATCATCACAGAATCTATGAAACCCAGGACTAACTTCAGTCTGGAAGCTTTCTTTGAGTAAAACCAAAATCTTAATGTTTTCAATCCTGGGTTCATGTTCTATCTCTTCGTTTAGCTCCATGTGGAACAAGAATGAGCTTTCTTAACTGATGTGAGTCAGTAAGTTTTTATCACCTTCCTGTGTCTCAGACTTTTCTTCCATAAAGAGAGGGTAACAAAGGTGTTTACTTCACAGAGTTGTTGTAAAGACTGAATGAGATGATCCAGGTAAAAAACTTATCCTCTGATTTGAAGCAGATAAGTATTCTTATTCACTAAAGATTAGGAATTTCTTTTTTAAAAAAAAATACTTTATTCTATTTTATAATACTGCATTGGTTTTGCTATACATTGACATGAATCAGCCACAGGTGTACACGATCTCCCAATGCCGAGGTCCCCTCCCACCTCCCACCCCACACCATCTCCCCGGATCATCATGTACTATGAGTATTAATTCCATGTGACAGTTTTTGAAACACTTTAAGATGTTTATGATCTAGATTATCATTGGGAATGCAATCTTAGATGTGAAAAAATACAATTCTCTAGATCCACCTCCCCAAGCCTTTAGGAAGAACTTTCTACTGGCCAGAGAATAAAGCCCAAAAATGAGTAAAACATACGCTCTGTAAGAATAAGTGAGCAGGTGGCAACAGTGGTGAAGAACCCACCTGCCAATGCAGGTGATGTAAGAGATGTAGGTTCAATCCCTGGGTCATGAAGATCCCTTGGAGAAAGACATGGCAACCCACTCTAGTATTCTTGTCTGGAGAATCCCATGGACAGAGGAGACTAATGGGCTACAGCCCATGGGGTCGCAAAGAGTTGGCCATGACTGAAGCGACTTAGCACACAGCACACACTGATAATCTATAATACAGAGTGGATGGGGGAAAGGAGACCCAGCTGTATGGATAAGACAGTAGTGGACTATGATCTTGCTGGTGGCATTTGAACAGTCTTGGGTAAAGAGCTTTGACAATTCCCAGTGGGGAAGTGGTTTTCCATTCTCCACTGCGTGGTCTCACTAAGCAGAAGATAACCAACAGAACTTCACACCAGGAACACCAGTTATTATATATGTTCTGGAGAGAACTGGCAAACTTGGAGTGTAGTCTAAAGTGTGCAATTAAGTAGGGTTCTGTGTGCAATGAATTAGATGTTTATGTCTGTCTAAAATTCATACATTGAAACCGTAACACCCAATGACATTAGGAGGGGACCTTTAGGACATAATTAGGTCGTGGAGGTGAAACTCTCATGAATGAATTCATGCCTTTATGAAAGGGCCCTAGCGGGCTTTCTTGATTGTTTTTCATCATGAGGATGCAAAGAGATGTCGTGCAGTCTGCAGTTCAGAAGCAGGCTTTCACCAGAGCCCAAATCTATTGGCACTCAGAGGAGTGTCAGCCTCCAGAGTTATGAGAAATCCATTGTGTTGCTTACAAGCGTCCAAGCCTCTGGTATTTTGCTGTAGCAGCCTACATGGATGGAGATCCCCTGTGATCCTGGGTACGTGGGCAAGAGTGTGCATTTCCTGTAAGTTGAGCATGTGGATCAGATGTCCTCTAGACCCTTTCAGTTTATCTACCATGAAACAAGCCTGTCTTGTTCCTAGGGGTGGGGAGCAGGGGAGAGAGTTCCCAGTTGGCTCAGAGTCAACCATAGAAGACACTGGAAGTGTTGGAGTAGAGGATGAAGTGAAGTCAAAGAGTGGAGAAAGCACATGTAGTGACTAGGAATCATCCAGCACAACTACTTCAAAGAAGTTTGAAAAGCTTCTTCAGATCAATTGAAACCTGACCATTCAAGCCTCTAGGTCTTGGAACAGGGGCGATTTTCAATCTGTCCTTACTGAGGATCCTTTATACTCCCAAGGCCAAAGGGAAGATATATACTTTTGTTTTTGTTCAAAGGCTGAAGCTTGAAAATGAAAGTGAAGTCTCTCTTCCTTTAGGATGGACTGGTTGGATCTCGTTGCAGTCCAAGGGACTCTCAAGAGTCTTCTCCAGCACCACAGTTCAAAAGCATCAATTCTTCAGTGCTCAGCTTTCTTCACAGTCCGACTCTCACATCCATACATGACTACTGGGAAAACCATAGCCTTGACTAGGTGGACCTTTGCTGGCAAAGTAAAGTCTCTGCTTTTGGATATGCTATTTACGTTGGTTATAACTTTCCTTCCAAAGAGTAAGTTCCAATAGCCTAGTGCAAAGGTTCCTACCTTGCACTTCTGGAATGCCTTGAATATGCTTCATGCTTGTGAAATTCCCTAAATCTGTAGGTAAATGTCATGCCCACCAGTATGCATATATGTGTATGTGCCTAGCATTATACATGTTTTCCATATTCTTTCCTGTTCTTGGGAAAATGATTCATGGATTTTATTGGATTCCTCAAAGAACTCAATACATTCAAAATGTTTAGGAAGAACTACTCTTCTTATGCAAAGTACATGCTATAGACTAAATTGTGTCCCATCATATCCATAGGCTGAAACGGTAGCTCCCAAAGTGATGGTATTTGGAGGGAGGCCTCTGAACCTTTAACCTAGCATAGCAAATTTGCCATTTATTTTTGCCAGCAAAAAGGGTTTACTTGGGAGCAACTTAGAGTTGCAATCTAGACATGAAATATGATAAACCACAGACATGTCTAGCACAGCAAAAGGAAGGAAACCTTTTTTATAGAAGGGAAAGGAAGTTGGGAGGGGTTATAAACAAAACGTCCATTGGAGGAAGTTGAGAGTTCAGTGCTGAGTGGCTTTTCATTGGCTGAATTGAGACAGTCTCTCATTGAGTTGTTGCCAGCAAAAGAGATGAATATTTCTTTCTCCTGTTGGAGTTACTAAAGTAGTGTTACTTCCTTCTGGAGGAGGCGGTTACCACTCTTCCTTCTGTGATCTTTATCAATGTTGAGTGCGGCTGGCCTTCTGGCACTCCACTCCACTCTAGTGAGAGTTCTCTTTATTAATGTTTGCAGGAAGTGATTAGGTTGAGATGAGGCCCTGAAGGTGAAGCCCTCTTTAGTGCCCTTATACGGAGACTCCAGAGAGCTTCATTCCTTTCTCTCTCTGTCTCTCTCCCATGGTTATAGAAGACAGCTATGTCTGAGCCAGGAAGAACCTCAAAGAAGAATCAAATCGGCCAATACTTTGATCTCAGACTTCCCAGCTCTCGAACTGTGGAAAATGAATGTCTCTGCTGAAAACCACCCAGTCTACAGCATTTATAATGACATCCCAAGTAGGCTAATACAGCATAAAACGTTGAATTCATGAGACTGACATTCTAGGGCAATTTTTCTCAATTACAGAATATACAGAACATATCTGGAATCTTGAATATAGACCTTGAATATAAAAAACCATATAATTTTTTAAAGTCTAAATTCTACTTATATTTTCCATATCACTTTGAAATTGAATGGCATAAATAAATAGTTTTTCTCCCTTTTACTTAATAGATAAAGAAACTGAAAGTCCTTTAGCTAGCTGAAGAAGGACTAACTGCTGAGTATAAATGCCCACCCCACTAAACTGTATGCTACTTAAAAGCAAAGAGCTAAGGGTTTATAGTCTACATATTTAACACTGACATAGCCTGAAAGCATGCCTTATAATTTCCTGGTTAGTGGAATAAAGCATGAACCAATCAAATAATGCCTATTTCAAAAAAGAACAAATTATTATTCATAATTGACTGGATTTTCTACTTAGGAAAATCAAAATAATTAATGTACTAGTTCCTTTTTCTAAGTCTTAAATAACTGATGAAATATAAAATATAATTCCTAATAACTGTTTTAAATTGCTTCCTTTTGATTGTCTTATTCATGTTTTTCATTTTCTCCAGTTACTGCCAATTATGTGTGTATAAAACAGTTTTTCATAGATATTTACTGAATGCCCTCTGTGTGCTGAAATAATGTATGTTTTCATTTTCATTTGGTTTTGGTTGGTACTGGAGGTACAATGACAGAAACTGAGTATAGAATCTCTATCTTCAAACTCTTAATACAATAGAAGAGGGGCAAATATACTGGCAATTATAATATAGAGTTTGGCAAAGAAAAGTACATTTGGGTTTTTTCATTACATCTTATGGAAAAACCTGAACTAACTTTTTGGCCATCCCGATGCAATATGTTAGGTTCACCATATTTTTTGATGAGCTTAGTTTATATTTTCTTATTATGATAAGTCACACATTTGTTGTATTACTCTTCTAACTTCTAATTTGTGTGTAGATTTTAAAGTTTTATTTTCCTGATTACATTTGCCAAACTTTACTTTTTCACTTTAAGATCCAACTCCTGAAGTTCTTTTGCAGGTCTATGGATTTTCAAGTGTTTAATGTGTTTTGCATCTTATCTCTATGACTTCACTTAAGGTTTGATTTGTTCTTGTTTCGCTTTTTAGCATGCTTTCCTTCCATTATTTTCACTCAGTGTGCTTCATTTTTTATAAATCTTTGCCTGGCGCTGATTGAAGAAAGCCTCAAAAACAAAGAATAATTCATCTTTAGGCCCAAGGAAAATGACATTGGAAATGGCATAAAGCAGGAGATTGGGCACTTCTGCCTGTTAATAATCATTTGCATTTCCTCCTGAATTCTTTTAGATGATACTCTCACAGCTGGCCTTTGGGTCCTGAAGTTCTCTTCTGGCTGGGATCTAGAAACCAAGCATCCATTTAGGCATCTGTCAAATGTGTGGGGTTCTAATCCTGATTGTGCTATATAAGTGAAGCTGCTCAGTCATGTCCGACTCTTTGCGATCCCATGGACTAGAGCCCACCAAGCTCCTCCATCCATGGGATTCTCCAGGCAAGAATACTGGAGTGGGTTGCCATTTCCTTCTCCAGGGGATCTTCCCGACCCAGAGATTAAACTCAGGTCTCCTGCATTGCAGGCAGACACTTTAACCTCTGAGCCACCAGGGAAGCTATGTAAGAGAGGAATATTTTTGCCTAATTGCCTAACGTCCTTCAGCTTTGATTTTATGCTTTGGTGAAAACTGAAGTTCATAGCACCAGCCTCCAAAGAATGGCATGATGTATATGGAAGGTGATAAAAATTTTGTCCACAAGCTCAGACATAGTAATTCTATTTTCTTTAAGTCAAATTAAACAGGACTCCTTTATCCCAGCTTGGTAGGAAATTTAAGCTCAGTGAATATTGGACCACGGCATCTGTCAAGCGTGTCCCCAGCTTGGAGGTTTCATTGGCACTTAGAAAAAGGAGTCATGGCCTCTGGCCTTCAGGCCCTTCTGGTGGCCATAAAATCCCCATTGTCTTCACTTCCTGTGGCTCCGGGAAGTCTGATGGCTTTGCTGGAAATTCTGCCAGCGTTTAGCTGATGGATATGCTGACCGTTGTCTGATGGGGACTGCTGCAGAGAAGAGCTGACCACAGTGGGGGAGGGGGGCATGGTGGTCTCCATCTCCAGGGCAGTTTCCTCCTTACCAGGCTCACACAACCACTTTTCTCTCTTCCTTTTTCTCTCTTTCTCTTCCCCACTTTCTCTCTTTACTCAAAATTCCACCCGCATTTCCCTTTCTCTTCCACTGACAGCTCTCAATGAGTGTAGGCCTTTACAAAGAACAAAAAGCAACATTAATTTCTGGGAACTTAGGTTTTTACATTGGAAAAACAGGTTGCTGGCCTGTCCATAATTTGAATTGGGGTCAGTGGAAATGCAGGGAGCAGAAACATCAATGAAAATACTCTAGTCATTTACTTTGGCACAAACATAAAGTGTATGAGTAACCCCTTCCTTTAAAAAAATTGTAATTATTTGATAGATACAGAATTTCAGTTTGGGATGATAAAATGTTACAGAGATGAATAAGATGATGGTTACACAGAGATGTAAATTCACTTAATGCCATTAAACTGAATACTTAAAATTTAATACCAAACTTTATGTTTTATGTATTTCACCAAATTTAAAAAACATGCAGTGACTTCTTGTTATTTTTCAGTTGCTCAGTTATGTCTGACTGTTTGCAACACCATGGACTATACCATGCCAGGCTTCCCTGTCCTTTACCATCTCCCAGAGTTTGCTCAATCTCATGTCCATTGAGTCAGTAATGCCATCCAACCATCTCATCCTCTATCATCTTCTTCTCCTCCTTCCTTCAATCTTGATCATCATCAGAGTCTTTTCCAATAAGTCAACCCTTCACATCAGGTGGCTGAAGTAGTGGAGCTTCAGCATCAGTCCTTCCAATGAATATTCCGGACTGATTTCTTTTAGGATTGACTGGCTTGATCTCCTTGCTGTCCATGGGAGTCTCAAGAGTCTTCTCCAGCACCACAGTTCAAAAGCATCAATTCTTCAGCACTCAGCTCTCTTTATAGTCCATCATCCTCTATCATCTTCTTCTCCTCCTTCCTTCAATCTTGATCATCATCAGAGTCTTTTCCAATAAGTCAACCCTTCACATCAGGTGGCTGAAGTAGTGGAGCTTCAGCATCAGTCCTTCCAATGAATATTCCGGACTGATTTCTTTTAGGATTGACTGGCTTGATCTCCTTGCTGTCCATGGGAGTCTCAAGAGTCTTCTCCAGCACCACAGTTCAAAAGCATCAATTCTTCGGCACTCAGCTCTCTTTATAGTCCAACTCTCACACACATACATGACTACTGAAAAAACTATAGCTTTGACTAAACTGACCTTTGTCAGCAAAGTGATGTCTTAAACACAATAAGAAAGAGCTCTTTATATGATCACAAAGGAACTTGCTTTTCCAAACATCTTTCCTCATGCCCATTGTGCCCTCCAATTTTTGCTGTAATGGTGTTGTGTAAGAAACAACTTTGATATTTAAATGACTTATAATTAATATTTGCCTCTCACACATATAAGATGCTAAGATTCTGCTCTATGCTATCAATTAGTTCAGGAAGCCTCAACTGTCTCCTCATTCCAGGACTCAAAAACAAAGAGTAATCTTGAATATTAATTTCTTATGGTGGAGGGCAGGAGTACTAGAGAGTTTGTAAATCTGGAGGAAATTCCCAGTGATTATGATTTTATGCTTGGAAATAGCACATCAACTCTTCTTTTATTTCCATTGACCAAAACATTGGGTCCATGCCCAAACCTAGCAACCACTGGACAGGGAAAGTTACCTCTCCCACAAAAGTAGGAAAGGCAAAGTTATTATTTGCTTTACAATAAGAAAATATACTGTAGTCTACACTTCTGGTCACAAATATTCACTCTCTTTCCACAAAAACAGAAACAAAAATTTCCTATAAAAATGGCATCAGACTCAAGATCCAGGATCTCATGATATTTTCCACATCAGACTCAAAGGTGGTTCCTCTGATACAGAGAACTATAAGCTAAAATGACTGGTGATTTTATCCCACATACCCAAAATATACTGGGTGAAACAGGGGCATGTCAACTTAAGAAATATTTACAACCTAAAAATTAAGAGCTATGTTTTCTTTGGTGGAGTTTAAAAAAATAAAAATACTTCAAGCCTAAGAAACAGCATCTCAGGTAACCCTGAAAGAACTGCTCCAAGGAGGTGAGGTGGGGGAGCATGTTATATAAAAATTTTGTAGCAAGGGGCAGGTAGTATGAACACCAAAAGAGCATTGCTAATTAAGGAGAGGTCATATAGTCAAATCTATGGTTTTTCCGGTGGTCACGTACAGATGTGAGAGTTGGACCATAAAAAGGCTGACTGCCAAAGAATTGATGCTTGTGGTGCTTGGAGAAGACTCTTGAGAGCCTTTTGGACTGCAAGGAGATCAAACTGGTCAATCCTAAAAAAAAAAAAACTTGAATATTCATTGGAAGGACTGATGCTGAAGCTGAAGCTCCAATATTTGGGCCACTTGATACAAAGAGCCAACTCATTGGAAAAGACTCTGCTGGTGGGAAGGACTAAAGGCAGGAGAAGTGGGTGACAGAGGATGAAGTGATTGGATGGCATCACTGATTCAATGGACATGAATCTGAGCAAAGTTTGGGAAGTAGTGAAGAACAGGGAAGCCTGGTGTGCTGCAGTCTATGGGGTCACAAAGAGTCAGAAACAACTTAGTGACTGAACAACAACAATGAAAGGAAAACCAGGTATCTCAGGCTAAGGGGTTTAGCTCTTTTCTGTGTATGGGAAGATGCAAGCGCCTTGGCTTACTGAAACCATTCCCTCGACATGCACATCAGCTATCTGGGACCAGTATCCTGTGTTTCTATATCCTGAATTTCATTCAGGTTAACAGTAAGTAGGGAGGGGCTGACGGAGGAGGCGATGGCACCCCACTCCAGTACTCTTCCCTGGAAAATCCCATGGACGGAGGAGCCTGGTGGGCTGCTGTCCATGGGGTCTTGAAGAGTTGGACACAACTGTGCGACTTCATTTTCACTTTTCACTTTCATGCATTGGAGAAGGAAATGGCAACCCACTCCAGCGTTCTTGCCTGGGGAATCCCAGGGATGGGGGAGCCTGGTGGGCCGCCATCTATAGGGTCACACAGAGTCGGACATGACTTAAGCAGCTTAGCAGCAGCAGCAGGGAGGGGCTGAAGGTAGAGCCTGCAGTCAGTCCATTCTAAAGGAGATCAGTCCTGGGTGTTCATTGGAAGGACTAATGCTAAAGCTGAAACTCCAATACTTTGGTCACCTCATGCGAAGAGTTGACTCATTGGAAAAGACTCTGGTACTGGGAAGGATTGGGGGCAGGAGGAGAAGGAGACGAGAGAGGATGAGTTGGCTGGATAGTGTCATCGACTCGATGGACATGAGTTTGAGTGAACTCCAGGAGTTGGTGATGAACAGAGAGGCCTGGTGTGCTGCGATTCATGGGGTCGCAAAGAGTCGGACATGACTGAGCAACTGAATTGAACTGAACTGAACTGAGATGGCAGACATTCTTTTCTTCCCAATTTCCCTCAGGGCTCACTGGCTCCTGTTGAAGGGCGGCAGTCACTGATAACTGTAACATCCTTTGTTTACTGATAGAGCAGCAAATATTTCATTTCTCAGACAGGATAACCAAAATGAACACCCTCATGTGTAAGGGGAAGATTAACGGTACATATTACTAGACAGTGGAATTTGTGCATTTTCTTAGGTTCTTATTGTGAGTGTCCACTGTCTCAAAAGAGCAGCAAATATTTCATTTCTCGACAGGATAACCAAAATGAACACCCTCATGTGTAAGGGGAAGATTAACGGTACATATTACTAGACAGTGGAATTTGTGCATTTTCTTAGGTTCTTATTGTGAGTGTCCACTGTCTCAAACCCAGAAATATGCTTTGATCCTCCCCTGGTTCCTCTCTCTGGGAGCAGCTTCCCAACATTGCCCTCTGGCTCTTAAATCCAAACTTAGAGAAGGCTTTCTCTTTCCATTGTCCTCTTTGACCACATCCAAAGAGAATAATAGAGACAACACCTTTCTTGAAGTTTACATAGCTTTCTAAGCATGCTTTCTGATCATCAATATTTGGGGGGTTCTATGCTAGCAACCCTTTCAGAGGTCCCCTGCTAATTCCCTACGATATTTATGCTTTGGTATAGTTTCCCTCCACATTGTAACAGGGTTCATCTGTGTGACCAACAGCACACTGTGGGAGCAATGGCAACGTCACTTTCAAGACTAGATCCTAAGAGCTAGTGTAGCATTTGCCTTGTCTTCTTGTATCACTCATTCCAGTTCCCAGGCTGTGAAGATCCAATAAGCAGTTCTACAGAGAAGCGCATAGGACAAGAAACCGAATCTTCCTGCCAGCAGCCATGCAAGCAAGCCCTGCTGGAAGCAGATCAGCCCAGCACACATTAAGCATTCAAATGGCTGCAGTCAGTTTCCAAATTAATCAACTTTTACTGTCATCACCTCTCATAAACGTTATCAAACATTTAGTGAGTTTCCATAGCAAGTGTCTATTTCCTGTGGTTCTGTGTCTTGTGGCTCTGTGTCAGGGCAGGCTGAAATCCATCCAATGAATCTTCTTCATTGAAAAGGGAACTTTTCAATGAGAGCACTATAAAAGGATTTATGTGGCCATCTTTACTGTTTTAACAGCATAACTATAGCTAAGCAAAACTACAATACACTCTGTTTGTTTTTACAGCAGACTTCATTGATCCCTCGTGAAAAGACTAACCATATCTTTGGATGTTGGCTTATTTCCTTTGTGACTTATGCCAAAAAATATGTATGTGTGTGTGTGTATGTGTGTGCTCAGAAAAATGCATAATAAATTCAATTAACTTTTATGATATGAAGAGAAGATGCCCTACCAAAGTCAGAACCTATTAGGTCAGAACCCTGAGTTCTAGTCTGAAAACCACCATAAGTCTGCCACCCTGGCAAAGAAACTCACCAGTCTAGGCCTCCTTTTCCTTATCTATCAAGTGAGCCAATCCTGGTTTGTTCACAGGTCATCTTTAAAAAGAAGGACAAAAAAGAAAACTGTAATGGAATACAGAATTTTTACCTGTATAGTGGGATACTGTTTAGCCAATAAGAATAACATTTGTAAATTATTTAATAGCATGCAAAATGTTTCCGATACATCTCTGGCTGCAGACAGCAAAACAGTAGATACTACTGATGTTAAAAAATAATTATCTCTTGGTTGTGGAATTAGGCTTAATTATTTCTTTTGAATGGCTATCTTACCATAAAAGTTATTTATTTAGAATAACACACTCCTAAGTAATGAAGTAAAAGAAAGGGGGATATACACTTTTCAGCCATACAATACAACTCTGTTCTACATTGAAAATAGTACTTTAAAGCTATTTGAAGAAATAACAATATGTTTGCAAACTATTTGAGATGATAAAAAGGAAAGCTGTTGTTCCATCACTAAATCATATCCAACTACGTCTCTCCTTATGGACTACAGCACACCAGGCTTCCCTTTCCTTCACAACCTCCCGGAAACTGCTGAGATTCATGTCCATTGAGTTGGTAACATTAGCTAACAATCTTATCCTTTGCCAATTCCTTTTTTTTCCCTTCACTCTTTCCCAACACCAGGGTCTTTTCCAATCAGTTGCCTCTTCACATCAGGTAGCCAAAGTATTGGAGCTTCAGCAACAGTCCTTCCAACAAATATTCAGAGTTGATTTTCTTTAGGATTGACTGGCTTGATCTCCTTGCAGTTCATGGGACTCTAAAAAATCTCCAGCACCACAGTTTGAAAGCATCAATTCTTTGGTATTCAGCCTTCTTTATGGTCCAACTCTCACATCCTTACACGACTACTGGAAAAACCATAGCTTTGACTAAATAGACCTTTGTTGACAAAGTGATATATATCCCTGCTTTTTAACACACTGTCTAGATTTGTCATAGATTTTCTTCCAAGGAGCCACCCAATAATCACAAGTGATTCTGGGCCAATTGAGCTGCCTTTTAAACTGCTGCTGCCAGGAAGAATAAGGGGATAGAATCCTCCCTACTGGCACTAATCCTGGGAGGAAGGGGGAGAGAGAGAGAGGTGGAGACCTGCAGGCCAACCCAGGAAGGACTGGACTCAAGCTTCTAAGTTCCCACAATGGAAGCCAACCAGGCCTTGAACAGGGCTATGCTGGGGTGCCTGCAACTTACTTCTTGCTCTAAACTTCTAAACTCAGTAATGGAATTAAGTCATCCCACTTCCCCAGGAGAGACAGCGTCCCATGGGGCAGAGATGAACTAGAACATCAGACTCGTAGCACTTCCTGCCTGCGCCTACAGCGTCTCATTCGGGAGGAAGTATGGTCATGCCCCAGCATTAAGGACGGCCCAAATACTTTCTCAAGTGAAAGTGCATGGGGCTGGAAGCCGCAGTTCTCATATACCACTGGGCCCCAGCTTCCTTATCTGTTGTTTATTCCCACGTTTATGGTATTGCTCTTGGGCCAGCCACTGTATTAAACAGAACTGAAGTAAAAAGAAGGATTTAGTCCAGCCCTTCACCTTGAGGCACTGGAGAGGAGATGAACCTGTAAACACAGGTTTCTAGCATCTCTCTAAGACTGCAATTCTGAGTTTGATATAGCAGCAACATGGTATAGCATGACAGCTCTGAGTCAAGGAAAAGGTGGACGTGATCTTAAAACCACTTACTGAAAAGAAAGGTTCTTAGCCTGTGGTAGAAGCTTCAGTATTAGATACAGATGAGTCCTCTTGAAGGCAGAAGCAGTGTCAAGGGTATGGAGAGATGGGAGCTGTTCACAAAACTGAAAAGTCTAGACAAAAGAAGAAGTGTAGGGTTTGGGGTAGGGAGAGAGATAAAGGAATAGGAGTAGGAGCTTTATTTCTGAGAAGCTCATTGTTCCTGACTCAGGGGCATTTTAGCTTTCAAATTGCCAAATGAATCCATGTATGATTCATGAGACCAATCATAAAAAAGTACTTTATATAAAATCCTTTAAAGGACTCCTTCTGATCCCAAAATCTAAGATAAGGTGGCTGGCAAGACATGTACAATCTAACTCTCATCCTTCTCGAAGATTCTCCCCTTGAATTCTATGATCCAAATGAGCCAAGTTTATTTCCCTTCCATGAACAGCATTCTGTCTTTATTTGGTATGAAGACACAGCTTGCCTCTATCTGGAGCCCTGAAGCTGAATCCCTACTCTGTACCCCAACACCAATTTAATTCTTAGAGACAGAATTTTTGGTGAGGTAGAAAAGAATAACTTTATAAAGAAAGCTGAGCACTGAAGAATTGATGCTTTTGAACTGTGGTGCTACAGAAGACTCTTGAGAGTCCCTTGGGCTGCAAGGAGATCCAACCAGTCAACCTAAAATGAAATCAATCTTGAATATTCATTGGAAGGACTGATGCTGAAGCTGAAGCTCCAATACTTTGGCCACCTGGTGTGAAGAACTGACTCACTGGAAAAGACCCTGATGCTGGGAAAGACTGAAGGTGCAAGAAGGGGATGGCAGAGAAGGAGATGGTTGGATGGCATCACCGACTCAGATGAGTTTGAGTAAACCCCCAGGAGTTGGTGATGGACAGGGAAGCTTGGCTGGCCTGCTGCAGTCCATGCGGTCACAAAGAGTCAGATATGACTGAACACCTGAACTGAGCTGAAGTCTGATGCTATTTCTAGGCTCCCTCCTCCTGGTTCAGGTCCTCACATGGTCCTTCCCTCCCCTCTTTCCTCTTTTATTCACTAACTTGTTAGCCCTGTGAGGATGGGGCCTTGTTTATACAAATAAACGAACTGACACCTATTTAGTGTTTCATGTCTGCCCTGTAAGCATTTCACTTAACCCTTAAGATAGGGCTGGAATTGACGGGGATGGAAAGAGTTATCATTATCCACATTTCACAAGTGAGGAAACTGAGAATGAGAGCGTAAGTGGTAGATGTGAGTTCATAGTTTACTGAGAGATAAAGCCAGAACTATAACATGATTTTCTGTGATTTCTGGTTATTTATGGTACCATCTTTTGGAGAAGAAAGAAAGAAATCATGTTCAACTGTTTCATAGTCATCTTGGGTATGTGTCTGCTCAAGCATCTCTGACACTTTCTGACCCCATGGGCTGCAGCCCATAGGCTCCTTTGTCCAAGGAATTTTCCAGGCAAGAACACTGCAGTGTTACTCCAGGGTAACTTCCCAATCCAGGGATCAAACCGAAGTCTCTTGCATCTCCTGCACTGGCAGATGGGTTTTTTTTAACCACTGCACCACCTGGTCATCTTACATGATGTGAAAATACAAAATCACTCAGATTCTAAGTTTCTTTGTAGTAATCAGTTTTATATGTAATTAGTTCAGTTAAACATGAAACTAATTATATATGTGTGTTTACATATATGTTTATATATAAAATATATGTATCACTTGGAGCTTTTCCAATAGATAAAATACTATGCTCCTGAGAAACTGTGTTCTTTTTGATCCTGCCATCCTACTGAGACCTCTCACCACTGTACTACAAAGAGTAACTCCCTTGCCAGGTTCACTTTTAAGTGCTTCCTACGGATTTTTTTTTTTTTAATGTGTTGTTTCTTGGCAGCATACACTTAAATCCTTTTAAAATTAACAATTTCTTATCACTTGATAATGCAAAAGTAGCATTCAAAGCTGTATTTTGAAATACTTCTTTATCATAAATTTCATTACTTTCATGGGTTAAGAAGTACTGATGGATATACATGCTATTTGAGAGTTTGTAGGGACTTCCCAGGTGGCTCAGTGGTAAAGAATCTGCCTGCAATGCAGGAAACAAAGAAGACGCAAGTTCGGTCCCTGGGTTGAGAAGACGCCCTGGAAAAGGAAATGGAAACCCACTCCAGCATTCTTACCTGCAGAATTCCATGGACACTGGAGACTCACTACGGTCCATGGGGTGGCAAGGAGTCGGACATGACTTAGCAACTAAAGAGCAGCAACACTGTGCCAAGTACTATACCATGGCTTTCAGGTGCATAATTAAACCTAGACTTCCCCAACTGCCTTTATGTTGAAGACTGTTATCACTATTTTACAAAAAGGAAATTGAGAATATGAGTTTAAACTTGCCCAGGTTTATAGACAGTATTTGACAGAATGGACACTAAGTTATGAGTTGTCCAACTCCCCAAATCTAAGTTCTTTTCATTTCTAGAATTGAGCATACAAACTTAATTGTGTTTATTTCATGATTCAGAACATCTTCAGGATTTAGATTCACCAGGAGGAAAAATAATACAAAAAGAAAATTATCCAGAAACTATCAAGCATAAGGTTTGACTGTTCTAACCAGGTTATCTTGAAATGGCTAGGAAATCTCATGTGTAGTGAGGTTATTAGATGAGAATACTTTCTAAATCAAAATTGATTTGGGTGATCACTTCTGTTCTACACCATGAGACCTTATAACTCACTTCATCACTCTGGGTTTTCCGCAAGTACAAAAACAAAACAAAACACAACAAAAACATGGAACCCAGTAATCTCTGGACTAACTTTCTGCTGCAAAACTCAGTCAATCCAGTGTGTGCTGTGCTACATCACTTCAGTTGTGTCCGACGCTTTGTGACCCCATGGATGCAAAGGCTGCCAGGCTCCTCTGTCCATGGGATTCCCCAGGTAAGAATATGGAATGGCTTGTCATTTCCTACTCCGGGATATCTTCCTGACCCAGGGATCAAACCTGAGTCTTTCACATCTCCTGCATTGGCAAGTAGATTCTTTGCAATTAGTGCCACCTGGGATATAAGTTCTAGCCCACAACCATCCTTTTCTTGTTCTTGTTTATTCTCTTCCTCTTTAATATAATAATAGCTATTATTAATTTGCTTCTAACCACTGAGCTTAAGTTTTTACTTTGCTTCATATGTCTTCCAATCCACCAATTAATGAAGTGTTTGTTCTTTTCCCATCCTTTAAAATAAACATAAACATGCTTTGTTTGCAGATTCTCAGTGTGGTGTGCTGCAGCACTCTTTTGAAGAAATACACTCAAAGTCCTGTGTGCTTCTGAACACCAGCGTATACAAATGTGACTTTCTCAAGAAGCCGGAGGTGTAGTTCATAGCTACCCTTTTTTGTAGCCGTTATCAGGATGGCCAGTAAGAAACAGATGGGCTGATGGAGAGTACAGAAAATAGTGATTTATTTTTCACTTTTTTTTTTCTTTTTAGTTAAAGAGAAAAAGCATCATTTAGGCCATCCTGTTAAGCTATAGATTTTCTTAGGGTTGGTTTTCCAATTGTAGCAAATATTGATGTTACAGAGAGGAAGAGTGCATGTACCTTAGAGGTATTGCAAAGTTTCAATGTCGTCCTCAATATCTGGGGGCTTCCCAAGTGGCTTAGTGGTAAAGAATCTCCCTGCCAATGCAGGAGACACAGGTTCTATCTTGGGTTGGGAACAGTCCTTGGAAAAGAAAATGGCAACCCACTCCAGTATTCTTGCCTGAAAAATCCCATGGACAGAGGAGCCTTGTAGGCTACAGTCCATGAAACCAGGAAGAGTCAGACAGGACAGAGAGACTGGGTATGAGTCTCAACATTTTAATTAGAAATTACTTTCTCCCAGGTGATCAAACCCAAGAAGATTAATATTTTCTAACTAACACACAAGATATTGGTATACAAAAATTATTTTGTTTATATATTTACTGACACTTAGATGTACTATGGATTCTAGTAGATTGTGGAAATACAGTGATAACAAGATGCAGTCTTCTAATTCAAGAAGTTTGTGGGCTCAAGAAAGGCTCAGAAAAGTGAGTAGAAATGCCAGATGCTGTGCAATAATTGCACAAACGCCTAGAAGCAAGCTTGAAATTGCTGCAAGGAGTTCATTATTGCTAGACCCTAGGATACAAATTTAAAGAACAGAATGATGCTGGAGAAACTGAAAATTTCTCTAAAACATGGTCAAGATTTTGAACAGGTTAACACAGTCAGATGCTTTTTTTGGAAAGATTTTTCTGATTACTGCCTGGAAACCGAAGAAAATGCACATACAAAAAAAAAAAAAGAAAGAAAGAAAGAAAGAAAAGAGAGAGAAATCCAGGTGTCATAAAGGTGAGCCACGTGAGTAATGATCCCAGTAGCCAAGATGGGGAAAAAGTAATACATAATTACAAGGTAGAATTAATGACATAACCGAACATTTTCTTACTTGTAGAGAGAGCTTCAGAGCAGGGACGGTATCAGAGACTACTCATGTTTGAGGCCGGCATACATGAAAGGAATTTTATGCAATTTAGTAAAATAAAGAATACAAAAGAGGAACTGGTACTATGAAGATTTTCCTTCCAAATTACTGGTATTCCCATGTTTACTAATTAATCCTGTATTCACACATCCATAATTACTATGTATAATAATAACATATCCATGATTATTTTTTTAAAACCTACTACCTTAAAGCAAATAGCAGGGGAAAAGAATGCCCGGCTTTGTAGTGCTTGTATTCTAGTGGTGAAGGCATATCATTTCAGTTCAGTTCAGTTTAGTCGCTTAGTTGTGTTCAACTCTTTGCGACCCCATGAGTTGAAGCACGCCAGGCCTCCCTGTCCATCACCAACTCCCAGAGTTCACTCAGGCTCACATCCATAGAGTCAGTGATGCCATCTAGCCATCTCATCCTCAGTCGTCCCCTTCTCCTCCTGCCCCCAATCCCTCCCAGCATCAGAGTGTTTTCCAATGAGTCAGCTCTTCGCATGAGGTGGCCAAAGTACTGGAGTTTCAGCTTTAGCATCATTCCTTCCAAAGAAATCCCAGGGCTGATCTCCTTCAGATGGACTGGTTGGATCTCCTTGCAGTCCAAGGGACTCTCAAGAGTCTTCTCCAACACCACAGTTCAAAAGCATCAATTCTTTGGTGCTCAGCCTTCTTCACAGCCCAACTCTCACATCTATACATGACCACAGGAAAAACCGTAGCCTTGACTAGACGGACCTTTGTTGGCAAAGTAATGTCTCTGCTTTTTAATATGCTATCTAGGTTGGTCATAACTTTCTTCCAAGGAGTAAGCGTCTTTTAATTTCATGGCTGCAATCACCATCTGCAGTGATTTTGGAGCCCAAAAAATAAAGTCTGACACTGTTTCCACTGTTTCTCCATCTATTTCCCATGAAGTGATGGGACCAGATGCCATGATCTTCATTTTCTGAGTGTTAAGCTTTAAGCCAACTTTTTCACTCTCCTCTTTTACTTTCATCAAGAGGCTTTTTAGTTCCTCTTCAGTTTCTGCCATAAGCATGGTGTCATCTGCATATCTGAGGTTATTGATATTTCTTCCAGCAATCTTGATTCCAGCTTGTGTTTCTTCCAGTCCAGCGTTTCTCATGATGTACTCTACGAATCACAAATAAAAACTAAATATTATACTAGAAAGGTTTAAATGTGGTGAAGAAAAGTTAAACATCACAGAAGAGAAGAACGGCGTGGTACAATGAAGCTGGGAGTACATTAGATAGAGTGGACTCTGAGGGGCTGACATGAAGCAGAACTTTGCTTTTCCTGAAACGCGTGCTCCCTGGGGAATCTTGGTTAGTAAGCAGAATGGGAGCAGATGGAAAAGGGAGCAAAGGTGTATTTTGGCCATGAAGAATTTGGGTAAACCATTTTTACCTTCACTCTTGGAAGTCCTTCCCTTATGACCAGAAAGATCCAGAGCTTCTCATTTGTTGGCTGAAATGGATACATAGGAAAAAGGGCTTATTTATAGAAAACCCTTTGGCAGGATTCTATGAAGACTAACCTTCATGCTTCCATCATCCTGAGTGATAATAGCCAAGGATATTGAGACCTTATACTTGGCAAGCCTTGAGTAAGGCTTTATGTCTGCTCACTCTTCACTTCTATACCTATCCAGGGAGGTCAGTTTGGAGCAAGTTACTCAAGCTCTCCAAGTTGCAGGTTTTAGTGTGATGCAAAGATGGCAAATAATCAGTAAATAAACAAGCAAGAAACTGAAGTTAGATGTCTCTTGTCCTAATACCTGTGCTATTTAATGTATGTGAGTCAGTATGACAGGCTGGAGTGCACCAAAATTTAATTTCATTTCTTCTAGATCTTTTTTTTTTTTCCACTTCTCCATAGACTGAGCTCTTTCTCTTCTTGGACCCCAGGTGAATTACATATAAACATTGAAATTCAGCTCAAATATCACTACCCCTGGAAGACCTGTGTGATCTCTACAGAATAAAATTCTGTTGTCTGCATCCTCAAGTATTGTGCATATGTGTATAAGAACAGCCATCTAGAAGTCAATAGGATTCTATTTACTTCTGTGTCCCTATCTTCTATCAAGTGTCCAACAAAGATGGGCTCAATGAACTGAGTCCATGAATGAATAAGTTATGTCTAAGTTGTGCTTCCTAAGATCACCCCCTACTCTTCCTGTAAATTACTCATTACTCAGTAAATCTTTGGAGGACATCCATGGCTGGTTAAATACTGTGCACCTGTGTAGTGATATCTAGAATCTTATTGTCGTGCCAATCTAAACATCCCATTTTCTATTGTACCCTTCTCCTCCTATCCTCAATATTTTCCAGCATAAGGATCTTTTCCAATGAGTCAGCTCTTCACATCAGATGGCCAAAGTATTGAAACTTAAGCTCCAGCATCAGTCCTTCTAGTGAATATTCAGGGTTGATTTCCCTTAGGAGCTACAAAGAAAGAGATGGTTGGATGGCATCACTGAATCAATAGATGCGAGTCTGAGCAAACTCCAGGAGACGGTGGACAGGGAAGCCTAGTGTCCTGCAGTCCATGGAGACTCAAAGAGTTGAACATTACTTAGCAATTGAACAACAACAGCAAATCTAAACATATAGAAACTAAAATTACTGTGTGTATCTGTGTGCTAGAGGCCCTAGCAGTGTATTTTTATTATTTTTTTTACTTTTTCTTCTGTGAGTGCATGTGTTTGAGGCTTTATCCATCCCTTAATGTTAAAAAATATACCAGCTTTTATCCCATGTTGTTTTTCTGATTGAAAAGTCTGTATTTGAAGATCAAGCCTCTCCCTCTGCTCCAAAGAACAAACGTGGTAACTTTTCGTGTTGTTGTTGACTTTGGAGTGTAGGCCTCTCCCTCATCTCCTGACAAATCTCCAATTTTGTTTCCTTTCTTCAGTGGATGAGGTGAGAGATTCCTATAGATGGTCCCCATGGAGATCTAGAGGAGGCCAGCCTCCACAAAGAGATTCAGAACTCTTTGTGTTTATGAGAGACAGCAAAAGAGACACAGATGTATAGAACAGTCTTTTGGACTCTGTGGGAGAGTGAGAGGGTGGGATGATTTGGGAGAATGGCACTGAAACATGTATAATATCATATAAGAAATGAATCACCAGTCTAGGTTCGATGCAGGATACAGGATGCTTGAGGCTGGTGCACTGGGATAACCCAGAGGAATGGTATGGGGAGGGAGGTGGAAGAGGGGTTCAGGATGGGGAAGACATGTACACCTGTGGCAGATTCATGTTGATGTATGGCAAAACCAATACAGTCTTGTAAAGTAAAATAAAAATAATAATAATAAATTATAAAAAAGAAAGAAAATAATTAGAAAAAATTAATTAAAAAAAAAAACCGGCAAGGCGATTTCACATTTTCCACTCCTGGTTTGTGTGCTGGACATTGTGTTATGTTAAACATTGGAAAATGAATCCACCCCTGAATTCTACAACGTTTATCCCTGCAGGTGCTGAGGTTGAGGAAGGCTTGGGTAAGAAGCCCAAGGTGGCCCAGAGGGCAGGGAATGGAATGGGGGTTATGCTGAGTACTTCTTAGACATCTCTATGGATCCTCTTTTATTTCTGCCACAGTCTCAGTTCTACACAGAAGCAGACCAGCTACAAGGTGGCACAGACTAATGGTACCTCCATTAGATTTTGTTGCGAACATTTTCCCTTCAGCCTACAGATCTCTGTGTTCTTAAACTGTCTGGCCTGTGCAGCCTGGACATGAGGCTCTGGCTAATCTTTAACCAAGAGGAATGGAACCAGTGCATAAATGGATCTCCCCTCCATGGACAGTCCCAAAGTTCATTCCATGTGGCCTCTTGGATTGTGTACCTGGTCATCATGGCAGAGGCCAAATCCATGAGCAGCCTTGCACTGGCTCTCCTTCCTTTCTTCCCTCCTCTCTTCTCCTATTTTTCTTGTGTGATCCCTGGAACCACATATCCCAATAAAATCCTTATGTACTTAAACTTCTGTCTTAGACTCAGCTTTTTAGAGAAATCAGACTGTAAGCTCATAATCCATGTTCTTTCCAATATTCTGGTGGCTCTTAAGCTCGGTTCCATTTTAGATCCCTGGAGATATTTAAATTATACAGATTATTCGACCTTTTCTCAAGACTTGGTGATTTGCATATACAGAGGAGTGCTAAAAATAGACACTTTCTTTTTTTGTTTGTTTTCTGTTTCTTATTTTCTGACTCATACACTTAGTCATTCAGTCATGCCCAACTCTTTGCAACCCCATAGACTGTAGTCTACCAGGCTCCTCTGTCCATGGGATTTTGCAGGCAAGAATATTGGAGTGGGTTGCCATTTCCTTCTTCAGGGAATCTTCCCAATGTAAGGATCAAATTCATGTCTCCTGTGTCTTCTGCATTGCAGGCAGATTCTTTGCCCACTAAGTCATTAATTTTCCCATAAATATCAGAGATGATTCTTATGGAGTCAAGGCTCCTCACTTAGTCTCTCGTGTAGCAAACTGATTTGATTTTTAGTTTGCTTATTTATCAAGTAAGGATTGAAATAATTCATCAAGTTATTATAAGAATGGCCTAGGGTAATATATTCAAAAATTCTATGCAAACTCTAAATGGATATATGTATGCAAGGACTGGGGCTTCCCTGGTGGCTCAGTGTAAAGAATCTGCCTGTAATGTGGGAAATGAAGATTCAGTCTAGGCAGATTCTTTCCCACTAAGTCATTAATTTTCCCATAAATATCAGAGATGATTCTTATGGAGTCAAGGCTCCTCACTTAGTCTCTCGTGTAGCAAACTGATTTGATTTTTAGTTTGCTTATTTATCAAGTAAGGATTGAAATAATTCATCAAGTTATTATAAGAATGGCCTAGGGTAATATATTCAAAAATTCTATGCAAACTCTAAATGGATATATGTATGCAAGGACTGGGGCTTCCCTGGTGGCTCAGTGTAAAGAATCTGCCTGTAATGTGGGAAATGAAGATTCAGTCTCTGGGTTGGGAAGATCCACTGGAGAAGGAAATGGCAACACACTCTAATAGTCTTGTCTGGGAAATCCCATGAACAGGGAAGCCTGGGGGACTACAATCACTGGGGTCGCAAAGAGTCACACAGGACAGCGAGACTGAACCACAGCAACAACAGTATAAGGATTAGACCTGAGTTGAGAGCCTGTGAAACAGGTATTCCATCTGGCCAACTGAGTAACTTTATTCTTTCAAAAAATTCTGAAAAATCCAACTGACATTCTTCCAGCCCCATGTTGCGTAATGTGGGGTGGAAGCAGACACTGCATTTCCACCACTTCTTTAGTGGCTTTGAGATGAAGGTGCGGCACACTTCGCCATCTGATTACTGTGCAATCTCACAGGGTGAAATGATTGGAAATCTAAACCTAGAATTCACATGGACCATTCAGTGATCATCTTTAGAAATATATTTTACAATTTTCTCATATGGGTGTTCCTTAAAATGATTGTAATTTTACTGAAAGCAGAGTGATTTGGGAAATGAAAATTATTTGTTTGGGAACCTTGGCAGTGCAATGATTGTGTGTTAGGAAATGGTAGGTCTGCAGTCTGTAGAGTATATTTGCTTCAAACGTGTCCTTCCGTCATCTGTAGTAAGCACTGCAACTTTAAGTCAATACTCAGGTTGTTTTTCCTTTCCTTTTTTAATATACAAATGCTAACAATGTTAGTGCTTTGATTTCAGGAACAATACTTGTGGATTCTTTAGTCGATAAAAACATAGAATTTAAACAAGGCAGTTTGATTTAATATGATTTAATTTGATAAGCATTTACTAAACCACTTTTATCCACAAAGATCGGAGATGCAATAGCTGGAAGAATCACTACTACAGCATTGCATGAAAACAACAGTATAAGATCTAGTTGCCTGCAAACACATCACCTAAGTTAACCCAGACAACCACCTTGAGAGTTAAACAATCCAAGCGTTATGTACACACATTGTAGAGAGTGAAAAATTGATGTGTAGGGTAGACAGAATTAAAACTGGTGGATCAAGTATGAGATCTCAAAAGCTGAACTAGGCATTGAAAATGTTTAATTACTCCAACAAACTTACCATCTAGTTATTTTTACTGTTTCCAATTCTGTTGAAGAGAAAATGGAGTCTCGGTGAACGCAAAGGATCAGTCCAAGATCTTGCAACTGGAAGCTCCCAGACTGTCTCATTCCAGCTGTCAGTGACTGTCTGTGCCAATGGAACTCAACAGAATGATGAATCAAATTCCAAACTCAAAGGCTATCAACTCCAGTATTCTGGCCTTCAGATTTCCACGGACGACCATCCATGGGATTGCAAAGAATCAGACACTACTGAGTAACCTTCACTTCACTTCACTTCTTCAGCTACTGAGCTCACCCCAATGTCAAAAACAATGGCAGTTAGACTCCTGCCCCACTGTCATTCTCTCCCCCTGTGATGAAGTGATTGTAGGTTCTCAGGTTCTCACTGTACTGTTTTCCATATTAAAACCATGCTCATTTTCATCGCTGGAATCTGACAGCAGTTCATTCATCACTCAATATCAATTCTGTCCTTTTCTAAACAACACAGAATCATTTTTATAAGAAAATATTCTATAATTCATAGCACTTGGAAGGAGGATCATCCTTTGCAGAACAATTTGCCTCTGTCTACTCTGTAAGGACAGAGAGATGATATGAAGGTCAAAAGACCTCATGTCTGATGTCTATGGCTGAACCACTCAACTTCTGTGAGTCCAGTTTCCTTGCAAAACAGTGAAGATGCAGGACATTAAGCTGATCCCTCAGAAATGTTGCTTTTCCTCTCAGAGCTACAATTCCCAACTGGCAAAATGTAGGTGGGAACACTGACTGAACCAGATCATGAAAAGATTGCCCCAAGGTAAAAAGGGAAAGACTGCTGCTAGAGAAAGTGGAGGGAGCAGATAAAAGGAGATGTGTGTGCGTGAGTTGTCACTCGGTTGTGTCCGACTCTTTGTAATCCCTGGACTGTAGCCTACCAGGCACCTGTCCATGAGATTTTTCAGGCAAGAATACTGGAGTAGGTTGCCATTTTCTACTCCAGGGGATTTTCTTGACTCAGGAATCAAACCCTCCTCTCTTTTTTCTCCTGCATTGACAAGATTATTCTTTTATCACTACACCACCTGGGAAGCCCTGGGAAGGAGATGGGGACACTCAAAAATTAATACCAAGTTACTTCTTAGTTTGACTCAGCTGTCTCCTGCACACCAATCTGTCTGATTACATACAGGCTCCAGAGCTGAGACTGTAACTGTGTCCCAGGAGTCAGGGTGAAAGGAGTATATGATATTCCACCTCAGTAATGATACTATATTAGTTTGCTGGGGCTGTAACAACAAGTTATCATAGACTGGATGGTTTAAATTATAAAAGCTTATTTTCTCACAGTTCTTCAGGCTAGAATTGTGAGATCAAGGAGCCTTGAAGCCTTGTTCTTCTGAAGTCTCTCTGGCTTGTAGATGACCCTCTTTCCTCTGTGTTGTTACATTGTCTTCCCTCTGTATGTCTGTGTTCAAATCTCTTAAGATCAGCCATATTAGATTGGAGCCCACCCTAATGACTCCATTATCTCTTTAAAGACCTTATTTTCAAATCCAGTCTCATTCTGAGGTGCTGAGGTTAGAACCTCAACATCTGATTTTGGGGCCAGGTACACAATTCAGCTGGAGAAGGCGATGGCATCCCACTCCAGTACTCTTGCCTGGAAAATCTCATGGACGGAGGAGCCTGGTAGGCTCCAGTCCATGGGGTTGCGAAGAGTCAGACACGACTGAGCAACCTCACTTTCACTTTTCACTTTCATGCATTAGAGAAAGAAATGGTAACCCATTCCAGTGTTCTTGCCTGGAGAATCCGAGAGACGGGGGAACCTGGTGTGCTGCCGTCTATGGGGTCGCACAGAGTCGGACACGACTGAAGTGACTTAGCAGCAGCAGCAGCAACACAGTTCAGCCTAGAGCACATGCTTCTCTGTGTGACTTTGGAGGATTAACTCACTATGCCTTCATTTCCACACCTGGAAATGATAATATTCATCCTCAGATTAAAGGTGCATCAGAAAGATCAAAAATCAAGTATTCAAAGTACAAGTAATGACTTTTTTCTATTATGGGGTAGGCTAACCAGTAGAACAATGTGTAGGTTCAGTGGCTTAATATATTAGGATTTTATTTCTCACTCAGTTTTCAGGTTAGTGGGTTCCCCTTCTTCAGTGACTGGGAATGGAGACTTTTTCCAGTCTTGTGAGAACTCCACCTCAAGTAGCAGCCTCCAAAATTGCTCAGAAACAGATCAGAGTGCAGGACGATACCACAAAGCATTCCTCATGGCATCTTGTCCGCTATTGGCCCCAACTGGTCACGTGACCCAACCTGAGGGAGAGGGTCTGGTAAGGCAATCCCCTGGCTGAGAGTCCACTTCCCAGTGACAATTCTGCATTGTGGGGAAGAAGAACAGACCCTTGGTAAAGTGGGTTGTTATCTGCATCAGTCAGGGCCAGCCTAGGCAGTGACAGATGGCACAAAGTGGGCCGTATGCAGAATGTCAATAAAGGAACAAGTTACAAAGGAACGGGCAGGTTTTGAGGAAAGTGCAAGGTCATGGGCAGTGGAAAGGGGAATTGTCACTCCCAGGCTTGTAGTTGCCAGAGGAGGAAGAAGATCCCACGATCTAGAGGGAGGAGAACGGTGTGGAGAGGGCTGCCTGCCAGGAATAGTAGTGCTCGGCCCGAGACTCAGCCATGAGAAAGAAGCTACGTGAAAAACCCTCAACCTAGTCCTTGACTCTGTCCAGACCTGAACCTCACTGCCTGTTGACTGGGCTGCCCAGAAGGTGGAACACAAAGAAGCTCATGGATGTGTTGCATGCAATGTGGCGTCAGGGCCCTGGGCAGATTAAACAAATGTAGAGAGAAAGTGGAGTGGGGAATAGAAGAAATACAGCACAGCACAAATGGCTATATTCTTCAGTATAAAATGAAATTAATGAAAGTTGTTGCAGTTCTTCCTAGGTGGCTCCATTACTATCTTTTATCCCCTATCACTGGCTCAAAGTGAAAGTCGCTCAGTCGTGTCCAACTCTTTGCAACCCCAGGGACTATGCAGTCCATGGAATTCTCCAGACCAGAATCAGTGGATAGCCTTTCCCTTCTCCAGGAGATCTTCTCAACCCAGGAATCAAACCCAGGTCTCCTGCATTGCAGGTGGAATCTTTACTAACTGAGCTATCAGGGAAGCCCCCATCACTGACTCAATGGACATGAATTTGAGCAAACTCCAGGAGACAGTGAAGGACAGAGAAGCCTGGCATGTTGCAGTCCATGGAACTACATGGGATCTCAAAATCCATGGGGTCGCAAAGAGTTGGACAAGACTGAGTGACTGAACAACAGCAGCAACAATTCACTATGTTCTCTCTTCTGGAAAGAATGGGCAGCAACCAGATGACAATAGTGTTAAAGCCCACCAGCTGTGGAACTGGCACCAAACGTGTGTTGACCGATGTATGCATTAAGGGACTCCAGGGAGTAAGGTGCTTCCCCATTGCTCACACAAGATTACAAAAGAAGCATTGTCACCTCCATTCAAAAGGATCTCGAATTCTCAGTTCTCTGTCCCTCTCTCTCAGTTCCCATCCGGTCCCACCAGAACTTCAGCATTCAAAGTGCTTCCCAAGCAATGGGAACATGCAAGCCCAAACAAGAGCAAGGAAAACGAGTCCTGCAAATCTGCAGATCCACCAAGATTCCCAAAGCCTGTAGCCGTAAGGGCTCAACAAAGTTTATGATAGAAGGCATACTGTCAAGTGGAATGGATCAGGCACACTCCTCAAACACTTGTTACATAAATCTCTTTTCATCTCACAAATATTGTTTTCAAATAAGGAAACAGAGGGAGCGAGACGTTTAATCATTCTTTTTCAGATTTCTGGATTAGTTGGTGACAGAGCCGGTGTATGGAGGCAAGGTCCTCGTCTTTTTCTCACAGGCACACATGCCTCCAGCTATGTGAGCATTGCAATCACTTCCTGCTTCCAAACAAAGCCTCTTCTTTGTTCTAGGCTGAGATGTAAGGATGAACCAGCTACACAGAGGGCTTTCTGTGTCTTTGTCTCTCTTTGCCTCTGTCTCTCTCTGTCTCTTTCTTCTTTTCTCTTGCCCCCGTCTAATCTTACCGGATGTAATCTAGGAGTCAGTGAAAGCAATGTAGGTAAAGAAGAAACAACACAAAGGAAGCCGGTGTCATTTTCTGAAAACTCTGCAGTTCATGGGATGTCAATCTGCATTTAAAGTCATCCCACTTGTGCTAATCCCAGACTTGTGATGTCACTGAGTCCATCTTAAAGGCAAGGAACCCTACAGGCCAGAAAACTTAAGTAACTTGTTCAAGGTCCCATTACAAGGACACATTGCAAATCTAGAGATTGAACTGAGTTTCTTGTGTCTGATTTAGCTTCTCTTTCTACTGCACAATAATAGTGTCCTCACAAGAAATAACCCCCAATGAGAAAGGAATAAAGAGGGTTTACCTATTGAAAAGCAAACATAAGGAACCCATCTAAAACTCTACTTCCTTAAAATCAAATTGCCATTTTTTTTTTCATGAAGAATTGACCTAACAAAAATGGATGTGGACACTTTTGCTGCTATTGCAGGGGAAAGAAATTATAATAATTAAGGTGTCATGAATCAAATTTGACAGGAGTGGTGACAAGAGTTACTTTTAGCCGCAAATGAGGAACACGTGTAATTAGAAGTAAAGCAAGATCGATAAAGGTTACACAAACCTCAGCTGTAGAAAAGGCTCTGGTATTTTAAAAAAGCAATTAGTAAATGAGTAAGCATATTAATTAAGTAAATGCTTATTTTTAGGAAATCTTGGTATTGCTCCACTTCAAATTCAAAAGGATCAGTAATTGAAGACGAAATGAAACTGTGGACAAACACATTCAAGGAAACAGCAGATTTCTTCCATTCAGTTCAGTTCAGTCGCTCAGTCCTGTCCAATTCTTTGCAGCACTCCAGGCCTCCCTGTCCATCATCAACTCCCAGACTCCACCCAAACTCATGTCCATCAAGTCAGTGACGCCATCCAACCATCTCATCCTCTCATCATCCCCTGTCCTCCTGCCCTCAATCTTTCCCAGCATCAGAGTCTTTTCAAATAAGTCAGCTCTTCGCATCAGGTGGCCAAAGTATTGGAGTTTCAGCTTCAACATCAGTCCCTCCAATGAACATCTAGGACTGATCTCTTTTACGATGGACTGGTTGGATCTCCTTGCAGGCCAAGGGACTCTCAAGAATCTTTTCCAACACCACAGTTCAAAAGCATCAGTTCCTCAGCGTTCAGCTTTCTTTATAGTCCATCTCTCACATCCATACATGACCACTGGAAAAACCATAGCCTTGACTAGATGGACCTTTGTTGACAAAGTAATTTCTCTGCTTTTCAATATGCTGTCTAGGTTGGTTATCACTTTTTTCCAAGGAGTAAGTGTCTTAATTTCATTGCTGCAATCACCATCTACAGTGATTTTGGAGCCCAGAAAGATAAAGTCAGCCACTAAAGTCCAGATCTAATGATGCACAAATGGATTCAAACACAATGAAAAATGCAATAATAATGATGATAGGATCACTAATATTCACGTATTTCCTTGTGATGTGTAAAGTACTTTTGCAAAAGGTAAATCCAACTCCATCTTTAATACCTCACTCCCTTCCTCCCTTTCTTCCTTTCTTTCATCCTTTCTTCCTTCCCTCATACCTGGCCTTCTTCCCCACTCCCTCTTCTTTACCAATCAGTAAATATTTAGTTTATTTGCACTTTATGCCAATCATGCTCAATGAACAAGACACGTGTGATACTTGCTTTCACAATGCTAGCATTCTAATTTGAAGAGGTGGGCTTGGCTCAGACAGACAACATTGTTGTGTTTGTTGTTGTTGTTTTTGGAAATGTAATAAAGAAGTAAATGATCTGGTGAACTGATTCCCAGCAATGAGACAGGTGATGTTCAGGTAAAGCATCTTTGAAGGGATCACATTGCAGCACAGAGTTGTGAAAAAGTCACGAGTGATTGTGTTTCCTAGGGCTATTACAGAAAAGAGCCACAGACCATGATGATTCAAGCAATAGGTGTTAAGTGTTTTGCAGCTCTCAAGACTAGAAGCCCAAATAAGCTATTGGCAGATGTTATGATCTGAATGCTTGTGTTTCTCCAAAATTCCTTTGTTGACATCCCACATCCCAGTGTGATGGTATTAGGAGGTGAGGTTTTTTGAGAGGTAACTCAGTCATGAGGATAAAGCCCCATGAGTGGGATTAGTGATATTATATTATAAAAAGGACCCGCAGAGAGTTCTCTTGATCTTTTCCACCACGTGAGGTCATAAAGAAAAGTCAGACATCTGGAAGAGGGATTTCACCAGAACCTGACCACCTTGGCACTCTGCTCTCAGACATCTTGAACTGTGAGAAATAATTTTTTCTTGTAAATAAGCCACATAGGCCATTGTTGTTGTTATGCAGTCAGTAAGTCATATCTAACTCTTTGCAATGGACTGCAGGGTGCCAGGTGTCCCCGTCCTTCACTATCTTTGGAGTCTGCTCAAACTTATCCATTGAGTCAGTGATGCCATCCACCCATCTTATCCTCTGTTGACTCCTTCTCCTCCTTCCCTTTTCCTTTTCTCAGTCTTCAGTATCAGTGTCTTATCCAGTGAGTCACTCTCTGCACCAGGTGGC
>SJYC01081849.1:0-10370 GCA_006408675.1 Madoqua kirkii | reverse complement strand
TGCAGCATGACCACTTTGATCCTCAGTTTTCCTCTCTGTCAAAATATGCTGGCTGTAAATATGAAATGGAGGGACATGCGGTGTAAGACACAGCATGGATGCTCCACAAATGCTTTTTCTCACAGCCTCCCTCCCCCCCATTCACTCCAGTTGTTCAAACACAAGTCACTCTACACCTATTTCCAATTTTGAGTAAACTGAGCAGCTGCTTTCATTTTTTTCCTAGGCTGATATTAGTCCCAATCTCTCAGTCATTTCATTTTCATAAGAATTTGCTTATAGAAATTGAAATTAGAAAGGGAATGCAGGTTTTAATTCCTAATACTCAATTTTTTAGCAGTTTAAACATCCTTATCAATAAGTTCATGTCAGTCCTGGGGTAAGTTGCCATTTCCTTCTCCAAGAAGGAAGACAAACCTGAACAAATAGAGAAGATTGTGCCATGAAAAATAATGCTTCGCAAATGGGAAAAACAAACCCTTTTAGAAGAGGTCTCTCTCTCTTTTTTAATCCCTAAAGTTTTATTCTCCCATTTGTCAGACCAGTGAGCTAGCTAATGGAAAACTAAAGAAAAGAGGATTTAAATGAGAGTAATGAAATCTTCCACTTCGTTCTGCATCATCATAGTAATGATAACTGTTAGGTCCAGTCCTGCTCAGCACTCTGTCCACACAGGGGGCTTCATTTTGTTTAATTCCTGCACTATCTTCACAAAATAGTTACATTTACGCTTCTCGTTTAACACACAGGAAAATTAATGCTCAGGGACAGTTACTCATCTGAAGCCACTCAGAAAGAGCCAGAAGAAAAGCATTTAACATACTACATATTTGCACATCAATTCATATGCTGCTGCTGCTGCTAAGTCACTTCAGTCGTGTCCGACTCTGTGTGACCCCATAGATGGCAGCCCACCAGGCTCTGCTGTCCCTGGGATTTTCCAGGCAAGAACACTGGAGTGGGTTGCCATTTCCTTCTCCATCAATTTATATAGTATTCATTAAAAATGCATATAGACCACATGAAAGCATTTGCTTTATAGTCTTAGTTTTTAAAAAAAAAAAAAACAAAGACTCATATAACATCATCATTCCAAAGTCATGCCAGTCTTAAGAGGGAGTCATGTGGATGGATTTCTGATACAGAAATAGAAAATCTGGGTAGAACTGGACAATGATGGTCAAAAGGTACAGATTTCTAAGTATTAAGAATGTAATGTACAATATGATGGATATAGCTCACATTGCTGTGTAGTAGAGTTGAAGTATTCTGATAGTATATCGTGAAAATTCTCATCAAGAAAAAAAATGCAGTTTTGTTTTTTATATCTGTATGATATGATAGATACTAACCAAACTTATGTGATAATCACTACATATATATATGTCAAGTCATTAGCTGTACTCCTTAAACTTATATAACACTGTATGACAATTACATCTCAACAAAACTGAGAAATAAGAGAAGAAAATAAGAAAGAAAGTCTGGGTCTGAGGCCAGCTTTGTTTTGGGGAAAGTATTTGACATTTCTGGCTTTAAATTCTGTGTGATGTGAAAAGTATGCTAATTATAGATGTGGACATGATTCAATACTTCATGTGGATTATCTATTTTGAACCTCACAACTCACTAAGATGATTGCAGCAAGGACTAGTAACTGCAACCCTCATGCTTGTTTCCTCTACAGATTTTGATTTCTTTAAGTCTATGGACTATTCTTTTTCATTGTATAATCTTGATCCAGTCAGTCGCTGATACCTACTAGGTTCTCTATAAATGTCTGTGGGCTAAAAGACTATCCAATAAACATTTGGAAAAGAATGCCTCCCTGTCCATAGCACATGAGTTATTATAGAAATTTAGGATCATTTTTCTGGTTGGTTTTAATCAGTCAAATAAATGGCTGCCAGTTGCATAGGATGCCAATAAAAGTATTTAAATCAAAATCACTGCTGAACTTTATTTCACATTTAATGCAGAGGAAGGATTAGTAACATACCCATAGACAATGATGATTTGTTGATAGCAGTCTATGGCAGACACTGTCTTCATAGGGTCTGTAGATATAAAAGCCTGTGGTTTGAAATCCACTTCTTGCTTTGAACTGACCCCTGTATTGACCTTTAAACTCATACAGGCAACTACTTATATCATATTTCCACCTGGTTGTCAAGCAGACATTTCTAATTTAACCCATCCAAAATTCAGATTCTGATCTTCCTCTTGAAACCTTCTCCTCCCTAGGTGACCTCATTTCATAAATGACAACTCCATTTATTAAGTTGCTCAGGTCAAGAACCTGGAAATTATCTATAACTGGGCTCTCTTTTGATCAATACTACCCACATCCAATTCATCTGTTATTCCTTTGGGCTCTACTTTGAAAATCACCTAGAACTTATCATTTCTATTGTCCTGCCTGACTACCATTGCTGCAAGTCATCACCATATCTCTCCTGCACTGTATAAAAAGCCTTACTTGTTCCCTCTGCCTTGACCCTTGCTGGCCAATAGTTTAAAAATGTGTGTGGGTGGTTTTTTTGGCCTCTCTTCCAACCTGTCTTATTTCAAAGCCTTACCCTTAATCTGCTCCCATGTCAGCAGGCTCCATGCCAATCTTCACACACACCAGGCACACAGCTTTCTCAGGGCTTCTGTATTTACTGTTTTCCAAGACTTAGAGTTGGTCTGTGTTGTTCATGCTGAAGTTCTAGTGTCTAAAATCGTGTTCTGTATGTAAAAGGAACTCAGTAAACACATGCTGAGTAAATGAAGTACATGTTGTGTCCAATGAGTCTGAAAATGTAATTGATGGCCATTCTTTTATTTATTCATTCAAAAAAGCATTTGGGAGTTACCATGTGTCAGATATTGGAAATAAATAGTTAATATGGAGGCTAGGATCTTCTCCTCTGACACTTTATTTTTCACAGAGATAGGCTTTAACCATACACATAAGTGAACTAGTAGATTATTAAATAAGTGGACATCCTGTGTAATATTGAGGTAGAAATAAAGAAGATGCATTGAGACAGGGAATCAGGGTTAGGGAGAGGCTCCAATACGATATTTCAGCATTGAAGCAGAAAACTTAATTAGGAGAAACAAGCAGTCATGTAAAGAGCTGGCATAGGGACTCCCCTGGTGATCCAGTGGTTAAGAATCTGCCTGCCAGCCCAGGGTACAATGTTCTGTCAATGGTCCGAGAAGATCCCACACGCTGAAGAGAAAATAAGCCTGAGCACCACTGTGCTGAGTCCATGCTCTAGAGCCCCTGAGACACAGCTGCTGATGCCGCCACACCTAGAGCCCGTGCTCCACAGCAAGAGGAGCCAGCACAGTCAGAAGCCTGCCACACCGAAGCAAAGAGTAACGCCCACTCGCCGCAACCAGAGAAAGCCCAGGCAGCAATGAAGACCCAATGCAGCCCCAAATAAAACTAAGTAAAGAAATAAATATCTTTTAAAAGAGCTGGCATAAATGTCTCAGGCAGAAAAAGCAACACATGCAAAGGCCCTGAATCAGGAAGTAATTTTTTAGTACTCTAAGGAGTGATTGCACATGAATATGACTGACTGTAGTAAGGGAAGGAGAGAATGCTACAAGATGATGTTGAGACATAAGATGGGGTCAACATTGGACTTCTCATAAACTCTGAGTTAGCATTGTGGCTCAGATAGTAAAGAATCTATCTGAAGGCAGGAGACCCACATTCAATCCCTGGGTCAAGAGGATCTCCTGGAGATGAGAATGGCAACCCACTCCACTATTCTTGCCTGGAGATTTCCATGGATAAGAAACCTGACAGGCGATAGTCCATGGGATCATAAAAAGTTGGACACGACTGAACAACTAACACTTTACAGTTTAACTTTCATAAACTATGACACAGAGTTGAGCTTTATTCTAAACATAATGAGAAGGCACCTGTACAGGGAGTAAAATGACTGAAGTTATTTTCCTTTTTTACCATCATTTTCCTCTGTAAGGGAATAGCATGGAAACAGACAAAGCTGAAACTATTAAGAACAAGAATATAGGTAAGGTGATATGTTTGTTTCCAAAGGCTGCTGTAATAAAATACCACACATTCATTGGTTTAAACAGCAAAAATGGATTGTCTCCCAGTTCTAGAGGCTAGAAGTCTGAGGTCTTGGTGTTGAGAGGATTGGCATCTCCTGGGCCTTCCAAAGAATAGTCTGTTCCAGGCCTGTCCCCTAGCAACTAGTTGTTTGTTGAACATCTTTGGCATTTCTTGGCTTATAAAAGCATCACCAGATCTCTGTCCTCATCTTCTGCACTCTTTCTCCAAGTGCCCTTTTTTTAATAAGGAAATGACCTTATTGGATTAGGACTCACCCTAATGAAATGACTGTAGCTTAATTACCTCTGTAAAACTCTGTCTTCTTATAGGACACCTTTGGGGTTCTGAGGGTTAAGACTTAAACATAAAATTCTGGAGGGACACAAGTCAATCTATATCAGGAGGTATGATGGCTTGGATGAGTAAAGATGGAGAAATATCAATATATGTTTGGAGGATGACATTCAGGGCTTGGGGGGGTCACATCAATGTGAGGAATGAGGAATAACCCAAATCTGATATTAATAATTGGCTTGAAAATAGTGTGGTCCCTGGAAAGGAAAAGTCTAAGATAGAAGCAGACCTGTGTATATAGATTTTTGTTTTGGTTTTTTTGGGTTTCTTTGAGCAAGTGTGGTTTGAAATGACTTTGAGAGGTTTAAATAAACATGTAGGCAGTTGGACACATGAGTCTAGAGATTAAAGAGGTGAACATCTTTAAAAATTTTTTGAAAAAAAGGGGTGAACATCTAAATTTGCATTCACTGAATATGGACAGAAAGCAAAGCCTCAGCATTTTGATGATACCTGGGGATGGAAGATCAATAAGGAAAGCAACCCAAGACTATGGCTGGAAGCACTACAGAATTCACGTGTTGGAAGGTAAAAGGAGTCTGCATAGAAGACAATAAGGAATAGCTGTTAAAGTGGAAAGAAAGCCAGTTTCCTTGCTCATATTATGAGTAGAGAGAAGACAGCTTCTTGAAGAATAGAATGATGGGCTGTGTCAAATATCACTGGGAGGTAAGAAAAGATGAGATAAGAAAACATCCATCTAGTTCGATCACATAAAGGTTGTAGTCTCTGACATGGTGATGGGACAAAAGGCAGACTGAAGGAAACCAACTGAAAGATAAGAAAGTGAAGCTCTTTGAAGTTGTTCCATGGAGTAGAAAGCAATAAGAGAGGCAATCACTGGAAGGGAAACTGAGGCCAAGGGTGGATTTAAAAAAAAATAATATATTCTGATGGATATAATACTACAGAAGGAAAGCATAAAGATGCTAGGAGAGTGAGTCTTTGAAGCATTTATTACCACACCCTAATACAGATGAGGACAAGACGGCTCTAAGATGCTAAGAATATCCTTAGAGTTCATACAACAAATAAGTGATAAAAGACATATTCCAAACCAGGCCCTGCCTTACTTGAAAACTACCACTGTTTTCTTAATAATGTGCAGTCTCTGAAGTGAGATGATGCCTATATAATGTCATTTTTATATTTCATTTTCCACAAGAAAATTTGTCACCCTATTTTGTTTACAGATTATATTTTGAGTTTTGGAAATTCCAAAATTCATAAATGTAAATAACTGTAAACAAATATACTCTGCTATATATGTTTGCTTTTAATGTTACAAGTAAAACTAAATGAAAAAGTTTGGACTCTATAAAATAAATGTTTGAACCTGGAGTGGGTTGTCATTCCCTTCTCTAGGGTATTTTTCCAACCCAGGGCTAACACCCGTGTCTCATTCATTGCAGGCAGATTCTTTACCACCTGAGCCATCCGGGAAGCCCTAGAAACTGAACCAAACTTTAATGAAAAGAGTTAGAACCTTCGTGTGAGATCTACATGCATCTATTTGCAGAGAGTACATATGAACCTCTTTCTACGAGGAGGAAAAAGAATCTTGGCACAAAAAGAAATACTTTGGAGAAGATAAATTAAACATAATTAATGGTCATAGATTAAGAATCAGAGTTTGAAAGGAAAACTAATGTTTCCTGTTTGGTTTGTTTTTTCTTTCTCAAATTATACCCAATGTTAGTATGGCTTTGAGGAAATTCAGAATCAAGAAAAAGACAAAAATTATATATTTTCTCTAGTTAGAAATAAATGATTAGATGACAACTGTTGATACATTTATTAGGGAAAGATTAAATTAATTTGTATTTACATTAAAGAGTATGTACAACTTTAACCTTTGTTTTAACTTGTATATCATCTTGCTTGAGAAGAGAAAACACAAGTTAGTTATATGAAGTGTTTCTCCAATAACATTTTTACATTTCAATTTAAAGGGACTTATAAGGTGAAACTCCAATATTTTGGCCATCTGATGTGAAGAGCTGACTCATCTGAAAAGACCTTGATGCTGGGAAACATTGAAGGCAAGAGAAGAAGGGGACAACAGAGGATAAGATAGTTGGATGGCATCACCGACTCAATGGACATGAGTTTGAATAAACTCCGAGAGGTGGTGATGGACAGGAAGACCTGGCACGCTGCAGTCCATTGGGTCACAAAGAGTTGGACATGACTGAGTGACTGAACTGAACTGAACTGATAAGCACAATTTTCTTTCTAGTCCAGATCTTTTGATTTTTCTTCTTTTGTAGAATACTCCCAAATCTTACCTAAGCTTACTAGCAACTACATTTTCTTGAAAAAAACTAAAAAAAATGCTAACCCTGAGTCTAACTTCAACTTAAGTCATTTAAATAGAAAAAATTTTACAAGGGGTCAATATAAATATTCCCATAAATTCTTTCAAGAAATGCCTATTATTAGTTAACTGAGAAGATGGTATTTCAGTTCAGTTCAGTTGCTCAGCTGTGTCCAACTCTTTGTGACCCCACGGACTGCATCATGCTAGGCCTCCGTGTCCATCACCAACTACTAGAGTTTATCCAAACTCATGTCCATCGAGTCAGTGATGCCATCCAACCATCTCATCCTCTGTCATCCCCTTCTCCTCCTGCCCCCAATCCCTCTCAGCATCAGGGTCTTTTCCAGTGAGTCAACTCTTCCTAGAAGTGCCCAAAATATTGGAGTTATTTTTTCCAAGGAGTAAGTGTCTTAATTTCATTGCTGCAATCACCATCTACAGTGATTTTGGAGCCCAGAAAGATAAAGTCAGCCACTAAAGTCCAGATCTAATGATGCACAAATGGATTCAAACACAATGAAAAATGCAATAATAATGATGATAGGATCACTAATATTCACGTATTTCCTTGTGATGTGTAAAGTACTTTTGCAAAAGGTAAATCCAACTCCATCTTTAATACCTCACTCCCTTCCTCCCTTTCTTCCTTTCTTTCATCCTTTCTTCCTTCCCTCATACCTGGCCTTCTTCCCCACTCCCTTTCTTTACCAATCAGTAAATATTTAGTTTATTTGCACTTTATGCCAATCATGCTCAATGAACAAGACACGTGTGATACTTGCTTTCACAATGCTAGCATTCTAATTTGAAGAGGTGGGCTTGGCTCAGACAGACAACATTGTTGTGTTTGTTGTTGTTGTTTTTGGAAATGTAATAAAGAAGTAAATGATCTGGTGAACTGATTCCCAGCAATGAGACAGGTGATGTTCAGGTAAAGCATCTTTGAAGGGATCACATTGCAGCACAGAGTTGTGAAAAAGTCACGAGTGATTGTGTTTCCTAGGGCTATTACAGAAAAGAGCCACAGACCATGATGATTCAAGCAATAGGTGTTAAGTGTTTTGCAGCTCTCAAGACTAGAAGCCCAAATAAGCTATTGGCAGATGTTATGATCTGAATGCTTGTGTTTCTCCAAAATTCCTTTGTTGACATCCCACATCCCAGTGTGATGGTATTAGGAGGTGAGGTTTTTTGAGAGGTAACTCAGTCATGAGGATAAAGCCCCATGAGTGGGATTAGTGATATTATATTATAAAAAGGACCCGCAGAGAGTTCTCTTGATCTTTTCCACCACGTGAGGTCATAAAGAAAAGTCAGACATCTGGAAGAGGGATTTCACCAGAACCTGACCACCTTGGCACTCTGCTCTCAGACATCTTGAACTGTGAGAAATAATTTTTTCTTGTAAATAAGCCACATAGGCCATTGTTGTTGTTATGCAGTCAGTAAGTCATATCTAACTCTTTGCAATGGACTGCAGGGTGCCAGGTGTCCCCGTCCTTCACTATCTTTGGAGTCTGCTCAAACTTATCCATTGAGTCAGTGATGCCATCCACCCATCTTATCCTCTGTTGACTCCTTCTCCTCCTTCCCTTTTCCTTTTCTCAGTCTTCAGTATCAGTGTCTTATCCAGTGAGTCACTCTCTGCACCAGGTGGCCAAAGTATTGGAGTTTCAGCTGCAGCATCAGTCCTTCCATGGTGATTTATATAACAGTCTGAGCTAAGACTGCAGGATTGTTTCCTTCTGAGATCTGTAAAAGAGAACCTGCTCCTCCTTTTTCCTAGCTTCTGGAAGCCTCAAATATTGGAGTTTCAGCTGCAGCATCAGTCCTTCCATGGTGATTTATATAACAGTCTGAGCTAAGACTGCAGGATTGTTTCCTTCTGAGATCTGTAAAAGAGAACCTGCTCCTCCTTTTTCCTAGCTTCTGGAAGCCTCAAGTGCTCCTGGATGTGTAGATGGCCATCTTTTGTCTGTTTTTACATTATCTGTCCTTTGTATGTGTCTATCTCTTTGTCCAAGTTTCCCCCTTTTGTAAGAACATCAGTCACGCTGGATTAAAAGCTTCCAACCTAATGACCTCATCTTGACTTGCTCACCTGCAAAGATCCTATTTCCAAATAAGGTCACATTCACACCTACTGGGGATTAGGACTTCAACATCCCTTGGTGAGAAATAATTTAACCTATAAGAATGCGTATTATTTACTGTTGAAGTAGAAGAAATGACAAGTACAAAAAACTTGTGTAGAGACATACAGTTCTTTCAAACGATAATCTGTACAACAATGTTCATTCAAGTGTACATGGGCTTTACAAACAGGCCTAAAAATGCCAAGGAAGATTGGCAGGTTTTAATTCACAGATCTTGTTTCAAGACCTCCTACTCTATGACAATGGATAAGTCTCTCTGCCACTCTGAAACTTCCCCTCACTTTCCTGGAAAGAAAATTAATGATAGTTCTCTTTTAGTGATTGAATGTGTGACTGCATATAAAAGTGCTTGTTAAACTGCTCAGTGCTATAAAATGTTAAAGACTATAACTTTTTAAAACTCTATTTGGATAGAAATTAATTCCAAGCCTGTCAAGAAACAAGTTCATACTAGGTTGGGGATAATAGAGTTTGTTTTACACAAATTCCATTACAGAACTTAACTCTGCTGTCTACGAGTCACCTCCTGGTTGTGTCTAGAAATTCTTGCCTCCTGAGCACTTTGCTTTGCTGTGGTTTCATTGGTGTTATTGTTTATAATTTGGGGTCTCAAAGTTCTGTTAGGAATGCAGCATGATAGAATGATAAGAATGTGGATTCTGGTGCTGAAGCCAGGGTTTGAATGCTGACTCTACCGCTTACTCACTGCGTGACCCTGGATGAGTCATCACTTCTCCTTCTCACAGCACCCTTATCTCTAATAGCACCAGGAGGTGATAGTACACCCACCTCACAGAGTTGTTAGGTAAATTAAATTTGTGTTGCAAGGCACATAGAATTGTGCCTGTAACAAAGCACGGACTATAACTTCATGGGTAAAGAAGAGCTGGATAGAGTTTTCATCACTATACATCTGAGGCCATTGAGATTCAGAAATGCGCTGATGTGTTCACAGTCACACATTTAGCCAGGGCAAGAGCTGGATTCTCTAAAGCTAATCCTCTCAAAAGCCCATATAGTCAAAACTATAGTTTTTCCAGTAGTCATGTATGGATATGAGAATTGGACAAAAGGAAAGCTGAGCACTGCAAAACTGATGCTTTAGAACAGTGGTGCTGGAGAGCACTCTTGAGAGCCCCTTGGACAGCAAGAAGATCATATCAGTCAGTCCTAAGGAAATTAACCTTGGATGTTCATTGGAAGGACTGATACTGAAGCTGAAGCTCCAATACCTTTGTCACCTGATGTGAAGAACTTACTCTGTGAAGAAAAGACCCTAATGCTGGGAAAGATTGAAGGCAGGAGAAGGGGGAGACAGAGGATGAGATGGTTGAATGGCATCACTGACTCAATAGACATGAGTTTGAGCAAGCTCGGGGAGATGGTGAAGGACAGGGAAGGGTGGTGTGCTAAAGTCCATGCGGTCAGGAAGACTCAGACACAACTGAGCAACTGA
>SJYC01081846.1:0-21754 GCA_006408675.1 Madoqua kirkii | reverse complement strand
TATTGTATGTATAATATATAATGATACATTATATGTAATATATAATAATATTACATATATATATATGTAACCTGAAACACTTTTCTGTACACCTAAAACTAATACAATATTGTAAATCAACTATAGTTCAATTAAAAAATTTTAAAAAGTTAAAGAGTGTGTATATATTTGTGTGGATGTCGTTTTGAAACATGCATCTGATTAATACTCCACTCACCATTACTTACCGAATACATTTTAAACATTTTAGCATGACATTCAAGTCCCTTACAAAGCTGTTTCAAGGTCCCATTTTAGTCTTTGGTTTTGTGAATTTACTCATCCTCACAGTTCACTCTCAGCTTCAACCGTAGCATAGAGCACCCCTGTCTTGGGTGACAGATTGCACTCAGCTAACTCTGCACTCCCACTCACAGCTCATCTCTGATGGAGCGCCCTCCTCTACCTTCTTTGCTTAATGACCTTTCATTTTGGTTATATCCATAAGGTAGCCTGAGTCCCCTAAAGAATGAATTTCTGGTGATCTACAGAGTCGCTTCCACTTCTAGGATGTTCTAGATCATGGCACACAGTAGGAAGTGTGTTTTTTAATTGAATTGTAAGTAAGTTTAACAAAGAGAATGTTCTAGTTATTATTTTTGTAATGTGTGCTGAATTGATTCAGTCACATACAACTCTTGTGACCCTGTGGACTGTAACCCATCAAGCTCCTCTGTCCATGGGATTCTCCAGGCAAGAATACTGGAGTGGGTTGCCATGCCCTTCTCCAAGGGGTCTTCCTAACTCGCGGATCAAACCCGTGTCTTTTAGTCTCCTGCATTGGCAGGCAGTTATTTATTTATTTATTTATTTATTAGCCACTAGTGCCACCTGGGAAGTCTCTATATTTTAAATAATTAGCCCCAAATCAATGAATTAAAGCAAAGGCCAATCATTTTATTATCATTCACTGTTTGTCTCGGTTGGGAATTTGGGAAGGGCTCACCTAAAGGATTTTAGGGTGTTGTCCATTGTAGTCAGTGGACCCCCCCATGTCATCTCCTCACATGGATAATAGCATATAGTAGTTACATGTCCACATACCAGTAGTGTGGTATCTTTGCCAATAGTTTGGGTTTCTTCAAGGCATAGCCATTTCAAAGCAGAACAGCTGACTACATACCAGCTCAGTTCTCCAAAGGAACACATCCCAGATAACACAGTGGATGCCTCTGCCTTTTCTATGATCCAGCCTCAGAAGAGGCAGGTCATGTCTGCTGAGTTCGATGGTTAAGAATGAGACACTAAAGCCAGACAAAATTCTGGAAAAATGGCTATACATCCCACCTATTAACAGAAGACTATCAAAGAATTTGTGAAGATTTTTAAAGTCACCACAGAGAATCTTATAACTGGCACCCACACCCCCTGCAAAACCCTTTACACATGAGCAAGCTTCAAAGGACCTGAATATTTCACATACTGAAATTACTGTTAATGCAAGAACTGTTCTTAGCTTAAACTGAATGCATCCTCTTTGCAAACACTTTCTCAGCCTGTTTAGAAAAAAAGAAGGCAAAAAAACACAAATTTTTAAAAAACACTGGAAATGATAAAAACACAGCTTTGATGTAGACAATTTACAGCTGATGTAGACTTTGCTAATTTCCGCTTTTATCAGTAGTTGTGCTCCCATTTTTAGACACATAGAAATCAAAGAATTCTGCTGGTGAAGGAATCCCTCCTTTGATCTGGAAGATGCAATAAGGTAGATGTGTTAGTGTTAATTCATAGATCTTACAAGCAGGCATCTTAGAGCTCTCTGAGCCCAAATGCACCCATAGGCTCATTTCTCTATTCCTTGTGCCAGAGACAGACCACAAACAGACAGATGGAAAGAAATCCTGGACTGTTTCCTATGACAAATCAAAGATCTCACCTTAACTTAAAGATTCAGCCACTTTTGGAGGTTCTGAATGGAAAAGGAGACTAAGAGTTCAGAGATATTGAGGGGCATAGGATTTTGCTAGGGATGACTCAAGGGATGGAAAATGCTAGATTGGAAGTTTGGATTGACACCTACACACTGTCATATATAACATAGATAACCAACAAGAATCTATTGCATAGCACAAGGACCACTGCTTAGTACCCTATAATCGTCAAAATGGGAAAAGAATCTGAAAAAGAAAAAGATATATGTATAACTGAACCACATTGCTATACATCTGAAACTAACAACATTGTTAATCAACTCTACTCCATTATAAAATCAAAACATTTTTTTAAAAAAGATTAAAATTGACAATATGCCTTTGATTGTTTGGAGATCTGTCTCCTGGAAGTGGGATTTAGCAATCAAACAGTTGTCATTCAGTGGCTGTGTTGTGTCCAGCTCCTTGTGACTGTGTGAACTGTGGCACACTAGGCTCCTCTGTCTTCCACTATCTTCCAGAGTTTACACAAGTTAATGACCATTGAGTTGGTGATACTATCTAACTACCTCATCCTCTGCTGCCCTTTCCCCTTTTGCCTTCAATCCCCAGCATCAGGGTCTTTTCCAATGAGTCGACTCTTCACATCAGTTTCTAACCATTTATTTGTGAAAAGCTCTCAACTTGACTCAGACTATATGAAGAACACAAAGCATCTGGCTGGCTGGAGACAGTCCTGCCTTTTCTTGCAGCAAGGTTGAGCATCAAGGCTGGGAACTCAGAAGAAACCTTCAGAATGTAGAGTTTATCTTGGCGATTATGGACCAGGCAGAGCCCATTGTCCCAGGCATTATACACACACGGGAATGCTGGTTTCATGCTGAGAAGGACCATGGAGATACAGCTGCACAAGAGGAAAGAGGGTTTTTTCCCAGGTGAAATTGTCAGTCTCTCTGGTGGCTCAGATGCTAAAGAATCTGCCTACAATGCAAGAGATCCTGGTTTGATCCCTGGGTTGGGAAGATCCCCTGGAGAAAGAAATGGTTACCCACTCTCATATTTTTGTCTGGAAAGTTCCATTGACAGAAGAGCCCTTTGCCTACAGTCCATGGAGCTGCAAAGAGTCAGATACAACTGAGCATGCACACATATTTAGTATCTGGTTTATCTGTAGGAATCAGGGTAGTAAATATCAGTACTGCTGTTGGCAAACCTACTGTGTTCCAAACACTGTATACAATGATATCACCTTATCAATCTTCAGAAGAGTTGTTTGTTGGAGGTGTTATTTTTCTAGTTTTATGGTGAGAAAACTGACCTTCAGAAATGAGTCAATTTCCCAGAGGTCATAAGGAATGGATAGTGTGTCTGTGAGCCAAGCATAGACTTGTTTTGACTTCCATGTGCCTGTTATTTCCAATTATTAATACTCACCATTTCTAGCTTTTCATATCTAACAGAAAAGTTTAGTTCAATTGATATGCCTAAAGAATATAAGTAAGTGGATGGTTTTATTTTTGTTTTTTCCTTCTATTTTTTTTTTCTTAATCAATGGCATTATAGAGTGGATTGAACACGTCAATTTGAATTCTGGCTGCCCTATTCACTGATACTAAGTCCTTAGATAAGTCATTTATTTTTCCTTTTTGAGCCTACTTTTTATCTTTGAAATGTAAATAATAACTCTTGCTCTACTTATGCTTTTGGAGTATTATAAGATTAAAACAAAACATTATTTAAGAAAGCATGAGGCAAACAGTTGACACCAGATATCTCTTGATTGAGATTCTGCCCTAGTAGTCATCTGAAAGTATATTAGATCTATTTCTGGTCCATAGACATCTTCAGGGTCTTGGCTTTCAAGAGATGCATTTCATTATAGAGAGAAAGGTGTGTGAAGAGACATTATGTATTGCCATTCCTACGATCATGAACCATTATAAAAGCTAACAGCTTGTCTTTAGGTCTTTCACAACATGGAAAAATATTTGAGATCCATGAAGGACGCCTTGCCATATACAATGGGGACCCTTTATCCCTTCATCTTGAATCCAAGCTGTGGTCTGTAGATTCAAATATGCTAAACCTACCAAGATAGATTATATTATGTGTTCATTCTTGGCTCTCTTGACTAGTAACTTGAATCTATCCATTCAATATTCAACCCACTCCAGTATTCTTGCCTGGAAAATTTTAGGATAGAGGATCCTGGAGGGTTACAGTTCATGGGGCTGCAGAGTCAGAAACAACAATTAAAACCAAAGCAAATCAATTCAATATTTACACCTTTGTTCATTTACATGGTTAACACTTATTGAGCACCTGTGAACTGGGTATGAAGTGTGCAGATTAAAGGACAAAGATTCAAGAATGAAGATAAATGAGGTTCCGTCTTCAGTTGGGGTACAGTCCACAGCATAGTGCAAGAGATAAACATGTAAGCAAGGAAGGGATTATAAAACCAGTATTACTGTGATAGGCACTCTTGAAACTAACACACTGTCCCGCGAAGGCTGAGGTGGACCAGGCTGAGTCTTAGTGGCTAAAGAGAGATCATCCTAGAGGCAGGAAGCAATATATATCCAAGCATACTTCTTGAGTATCATCTATAGTAAAAGATGGAAAACTGATATTAGGTCTTATATGTAAATGAAATAAATAAGCCATAAACATGTAAACACAGAGACAAGAGATTCAAAGAGGAGAACTGATCTTTGCTGTGAATGTACCTAAAGCTTTGGTGGCCAGGGACTGAGTTGTGCTAACTGAAAGCTTACGAGCCAGTTACATACAAACTGCTGCTATGAATTTTTGAAGAATGTGGGGGAAGTGTTGATTACACAGTGTAACTGGGAATAAATCAGAGTACAGAACTGTGTATCCAATTAACTTTATAGAAAGACTGGGAAACAGTAACCCTGCATGGGAAAGTTACCCTTGATAGTATAAATATACATTAGAAAGTATTGATAATGAGATTATATAACTTCTATAATTATACATTTAAATAATATATAATTTAGTTGGATCCTCATAAAGGAATGGATTCCTGGATCATTATATCTCAGTCTGATTGACTCCATATAATCTGCTGTCACTTTTCCTGTAAAGATAATTTGTAAATTGTGGATTTACTGCCTCTATGGAAGATAAAATATTATATCTCTTATAAAGCCAGAGTTGGGCTACTAAATGTGATAGTCTCCAATTTCTGTTATCAAAATTACATCCACATGACATAATACTGCTTCTTTTTCCTAAGGTAAAATGCTTTGGTTCAGGAAAGTTTCTTTGATTAGACACTGACAAAACTTATTTAAAAGCATTGCATCAACAAGGGGATGTAGCTCAGTGGTAGAGCACATGCTTTGCATGTATGAGGTCCTGGGTTCAATCCCCAGCATCTCCACTTTCTTCTTGTTTAATTCTTGCAAAATATAGCTAGTGCATGTACAGATTTGAATTTTAAAAAATTTTATCAAGATAAATATAATTAATACTGCTTTATGTTATACATGAGGTTAAGAGAGTAAATCCAAGAAAAATATATTTGCTTTTTTCTATTTATTTAATGTCCGTAAAGAAGGCCAAACATCAAACAACTGATGCTTTCTAATTGCAATGCTAGAGAAGATTCTTGAGAGTTCCTTGGACTGCAAGGAGATCCAACCAGTCCATCCTAAAGGAAATCAATCCTGAATATTCATTGGAAGGACTGATGCTGAAGCTGAAGCTTCAATACCTTGGTCATCTGATACGAAGAACTGGCTCATTTGAAAAGACTCTGATGTTGGGAATGATTGAAGGCAGGAGGAAAAGGGGACGACAGAGGATGAGCTGGTTGAATGGCATCACCAAATCAATGGATATGAGTTTGAGTAGACTCTGGGAGTTGGTGTTGGACAGGGAAGCCTAGCACATTCCATGGGGTTGGAGAGTCAGACACGACTGAGCAACTGAACAACAATATCTTTATGAGAAGATGGATATTCACCTATTGTGATCATCATTTTATGATGTATGCATGTCAAACTATTGTGCTGTACACCTTAAACTTATACAGTGCTATGGTCAATTATCAAATAAACTGGAGTTAAAATAGTTTTTGAGCATCAAAATAGAAAGAAAAAAAGAAAAACTGCTGTGGGAGCCAAACAAGAAACAGCCTTTGTGCTGGATTTTGTTAGCTCTTACAATAGCTCGTGACTGCCACTAGGTGATGGAGATCATGCAGGGGAGCTTTCTTAATATGAACCTGAGATCTCAGACAAGCGACCTACATACCATGGAAAACAAGTGATCTAACTGAAAGCTAGTACCTATGTCTTTGGGTATTCACTGGCTTGATTCTGTTTCTGAGATTATCTGGTTACTAAATAATATCAAAGAGAAAGGGTCATTAACAACAGCATAAATTCCACCTCTCCTTCCATTCCAAAAGCTTCATTGTTAATGAAAGATTCTCCTTTGAGTCACAAATCTTGAAGATAAGAGATGGGACAGATTAGCACCTTGAACTGCAAGGACTTTATTTCAGCTTGTCAGGATTGGTGGTCAGGGGAGGCTGGTGGGCTACAGTCCATGGGGTTGCAGGGTTCGACATGACTGATCACTAGTCAGCAGCAGTGTGATGGGTGCAATTATAAAGATGAGGGGACTAGGATTTACTAGGACCTAGATATTAAAAACACAGATGTACCCTAGTAGTACTTGGAGCAGCTTGTGATTTGTCCTATTTAGAACAGTCATTCATTTTACTTCTAGCATTTCTGAGATGATGGCCCAGATCCTGCTTTTCCACTCTTCAGCCTTAACTAAGTCATTTAGCACCTGCTATCCTTGAGTTCCCAATGGCTCAAGCTGGTAAAGAATGTACCTATAATGCAGAAGATCCTGGAATTGTGGATTTGATTCCTGGGTCAGGAAGATTTCCCTGGTGGGAGGGGAATGGTGACTCCTTCCAATATTTTTGCTGGAAAACATGACCGAGTGACTAAGCACACACACAGCCTTGAGTTCAAATTTGTAAAATGAAGCACTATGCTCTGTTTCTTGCATGAATGTGAAGTAATTTAAAGAAGGTATGTGAAAAAAAAAAAAAACGTATCTGGTAAATTGTAGGTTTGTGAAAATGACTGAGGTTTTCCTTTCCCTTTGTTACCTCTTTCTGTAACATCATGCGAAAGAAAGCCTGAAGCAGTAGAGGAATACATTTCTGAGAATCCAGGTCTATGATTTTCCGGAAACCAAGTGCAACCACAGATTCATAATAGATGATTCATTCAGTTTGGCTTTTTCCTAAATGGAGCATCTCTGGACCGGAATCTAACTTTACCTGGAATTTTCCATTGCCCAGAAGGTGATTTCACATGGGCACTGGATTTGGGCAACTCTTTGATGCTGTACATATAAATATAATGATTTGTATAAATATTTTTTCTATCAAATTACAAGACTGTGGAATCTCATTTGCATCCCTCAGCTGATCTCATTATACAATATTTTATCTCCCACTTTCTATTTGTCCCCAGTTAATTGGGTCCTGTGGTATTACTCTGTCTGAAAAGGCAATCTCTGCTTCAGAATTTCAGATTTTGGCTTATAAGTGCACTGGTGTTGATAAAGTGAGGTTATATGTAGATAGGAAGTACAGGAGGCTTCCTGGAGGCCTTATCCCCTTCCTTAATACTATATAGTCAATGTTTGGTGGTTTTATCTGCCTATGCTCAGCATTCTGATAGGCAATATACCCAAAGCCACCTCCTCTCCTCATTAAGTTGATTCAGTTTCAACTTCCTCATCAAGATGCTCTGCCTCAGTGAACATTTGGCCTCATGGCTGTTTTGTTTTGTTTTTTTATTTCCAGCTGTCAATTTGAAAAACAGTGACTGCCTATCTTCCTTTCCCATTTTGCAGCATCAGCAGAATTAGCTGGGTGCTTCCTGTTTGCAGAAGGCTCGCCATCACGTCACCTTCCACCAGAGGTGGTGAGTCTGCACACTAACTGGCCAAGATCAGCAGATGGCTGGCAGGGGACTCAGCCCGGGATTGTGCTGGTTGAAAAGACACGGGCATGGAATGTGTGCTCCAGGCACCAGCAGCAGTGAGTGAGTTTCCACTTGGACAAACAGCTGAGCAGGGGAGACCACATGGAAGGTGAGAGGAAGAACCTGGGGTGGACAAAAAAAGAGGCAGGAGGGCCATGCTGAGTCTCTCTAAGGCTCCCCCTTCATTAGTCAGTTATAGTTCAGTCGCTCAGTATATGTCAATTGACTATGAAACTGTCAACAAGCTTGTGGAAATCCAGATACACCTGGCTCCCTCTCTTAAGTTCCCTTCCTTTTCCCTTTGCTACACTCAGTTGTACATGTCTGACAACACTCACCTCAGAGGTCATCTTCCCTTTCCATCCGTCCGTCCTCCGCATGGTGGATTCACCCTTTATCTGTGCTCTCTCACACACCTACTCTCAGCCTTATCTTCACATTGAGTTGTGACCATTGACTCGCCTGCCTTTTCTATCCAACATTAGATGATCCAATCAATTCATCTCTGCACTCAAGAGGTAAGGCTTTGGTGAGAAAAGGAGAGACGTATTGAAGTAATGACCAACACTTCAAGGACCATAGTATCTGCTGACTGTGTGAGGACGACCTTCAGCAGGGTCACACAGGTGGAATGAAGGGCAATTTGAATCATCGTATCACAACACTGAGCCTGGTGCCATTTCTGACAGGTGGTAGATTTCAAATAAAGTTGTCTTCACTCTATGAACAAATATTTGAACAAATAGATGGATGAAGGAACACGTGAATAAATGAAGTGAGGAATGGTTTTCACTGAGTCTCCTGCTTTGCCATGAAGACTTTAGTTTAGATAAAGCACTATTTGGAAAACACTGGCATAGGTTAGTAAAAATCAATGAATCCGAGTTCCTCAGAATAACATGAATAAAATAGAAAAAAAGAAAAATCGATATGCTTGGGTTAGATAGTTTCTATGAAATACCCAATGTGTGAGTGGAAATGCCCTTTCTATTCTTTAAAGATAACCATTTTGGTATTTGAACTTCTCTTTACAGAGAAATCAGTGACCTCTCCATTGATGTGTTATATGAACATTGCAGTTAATATACAGGATTTGTGCTAATATAGACAGTGCTTCAAACATCAAACATGACAGTGGTGGTGGAAACAAGCAATTTGGTTCATGCTACATTAAAAATAATCATAAAAAATAAAAGAAACAATGATGAGTTTAAATTCCATCTCAAAAATATTTGCATGTAGCTTTACAAAGATTGGTACCCATACAACACTGAAGGGCACATTACTCCAATTACTAGAGGTCTCTATTTTTCTCAAAGCAACTAAGAAAAAAAATGCCACACTAAACTAATGCTTCAGTGGGCTAAAACTATCTCCATTTGAACCACTTGATTTTTTCTTTCTTTTTTTAAAAATAACCATTCACTCATCAGCTCAAGAAGAAAAAAAAAATCTATAGAATTGGCAGACATCATGGACATGCACCTCCCTTCCAAAACCTGTTTACTGAAAGGAGAACAAGAGAACATAATTGTTTGGCTAAAAGCACCCCCATAACAAAGATTATTAGAAAGCTTTTATATATTTCCTAACCACTTCTCCTTCAGCTGGTTTTTGGCTAACCTTGGATCTATAAAATCTATTAGCTTTTTAATCATTTTAGGACTCAGGGTTGCAGTAAACATATTTTTCTGTGTGCCATCTTTCTATTTGTTCATTTTTTCATTGACTAAGAAAATATTGTTTTGTGATTTTTCTATGTTCTAGTCACTCTGCTGGACACCTAAGATGCCATGGTGCCTGAAGCTGATGTGTTTCTAGGTATAATGAAGGTTAGAGTGGGGGAAAGGGGAGCATAATATGAAATATAATCAGACATTAAATATATAATTGCACAGTTGACTAATCATCGTATTCCTATCCATTGAATAACCATCTTGATAGGCTGCAGAGTTTGACATCAAAGTACAGCAAGGGGGTTTGGCTAGTTGGTCAACCTGGGATCACTCCTTTGAGAGGTGATATATTTGCTGAGATCTAAAGGATGAATAGTTTCAATAGGCAGCAATGTTGAAAGAGTGTTATAGGTGGGGAGGGTGGGGGCAGTACTATGTGAATGCCCGGTGGAGAACTTTGATAATATTATTTCATCTGTGTCTATGTGCAGCAAATGTTTTTTGACCATCATGTATTTTCTCAGCTCAGTAATGTTCCAGTTTTCAGGGACCATAGACCAGTGAGGCCAACAGAAGAGCCAGGACCTGCCTCAGCTCTAAGGAGCATCACAGTCTAATGGAAGAAACCAAGGGACAAGACAGAGTTCCAGCCTTAATTACACTTTTTCTGTCTTTTCAGAATTTAATGGGCAGTGCAAGATGTAGACAGAAGCTAGAAAAGTCTACTAGTTTAATAAGATGTCCCTGGACTTGGTAACAAAATGCCAGCCAGTTCTCACTTGCCAGGGGAGTCAACCTCAGCAGTATCCCTGCTCAATGGAGGTGCTGCTAGGGGTTCCTACTGAGCAGACTTGAAGCTACCTCTAACATTTTCCTGCGCAGAGACTTAGCTAAACTCCCAGCTACATATACGCAAGGTGTCCCGAAGCAGAAAATGAGATTATCCCAGCTTGCCTGCCCTCATTTATGTGCAAAGAAGCCTCAAAGATCTGGGAATAACAGAAGTCTCTGCCAAGAGACTCTAAGAGTATCACCTTAGTCCCTTGCTAGAGTGAGGCATTCCTAGATTATCTTTAAGGCATTCAAGATCAGACCTTGGTTTTCAAGTTTTCCCTTCTATTCATTGAGATATTCAAAAAAATTAGAGTAACAATGCATGTGCTTGCTAAGTAATGTCCAAACTTTGGCGCCCCTATAGACTGTAGACCACCAGGCTCCTCTGTTTATGGGATTTCCTTTATTTAATCTATACGCAGAGTACATTATGAGAAATGCTGGGCTGGAAGAAGCACAAGCTGGAATCAAAATTTCTGGGATAAATATCAATAACCTCAGCTGCACATGACACCACCCTTATGGCAGAAAGTGAACTAAAGAGCTTGGAGTCAAGAACTAAAGAGCCTCTTGAGGAAAGTGAAAAAGGAGAGTAAAAAAGTTGGCTTAAAGCTCAACATTCAGAAAACGAAGATCATGGCATCTGGTCCCATGACTTCATGGCATATAGATGGGGAAACAGTGGAAACAGCAGCTGACTTTATTTTTCTGGGCTCAAAAATCACTCCAAAATCATGACTGCAGCCATGAAATTAAAAGATGCTTACTCCTTGGAAGGAAATTTATGACCAACCTAGATAGCACATTAAAAAGCAGAGACATTACTTTGCCAACAAAGGTCCGTCTAGTCAAGGCTATGGTTTTTCCACTGGTCATGTATGGATGTGAGAGTTGGACTATAAAGAAAGCAGAGCACTGAAGAATAGATGCTTTTGAACTGTGGTGTTGGAGAAGACTCTTGAGAGTCCCTTGGACTACAAGGAGATCCAACCAGTCCATTCTAAAAATCAATCCTGGGTGTTCACTGGAAGTACTAATATTGAAGCTGAAACTCCAATAGTCTTGCCACCTGATTTGAAGAGCTGACTCATTTGAAAAGGCCCTGATTCTGGTAAAGATTGAGGGCAGGAGGAGAAGGGGATGACAGAAGATGAGATGGTTGGATGGCATCACTGAGTTGATTGACATGGGTTTGGGTGGACCCCGGGAGTTGGTGATGGACAGAGAGACCTGGCATGCTGCACTTCATGGGGTCACAAAGAGTCAGACACGACTGAGTGACGAAACTGAACTGAACTGAACTGGTAAGAAGACTAGAATGAGTTGCTATTTCCTGCTCCGGGGATCTTGCAGATCCACAGATCGAATCCATGTCTCATATGTCTCCTGCATTGACAGGAGCATTCTTTACCACTCGTACTACCTGGGAAGCCCCATTGAAGTAAGGTAGGTATTATTATCCTCACTTTAGAAATAAGAAAATTGAGGCACAGGAAATTAAGGTAACTTGCTGAAGTCACACAGTAAAAAGTAGATGAGCTGGAAATTAAACCCAGGCGGTCTGGCTCCACAGTCTGCCTTCTTCATGTCCCAACCATGCAGCCTGGCAAAACGCCAACCAGCATTTATGATGAAGCTTGAGGCTCTGGTTTAGCTGAGGTCGGGTTGCAGATTTAAGGAGTGATTTAGCTGGGGCTCTTTGGCTGGCAAGAAACAAAAACGCACTCAAGTGGCTTTAAGGAAGAAGAGGTGGGATAGTTTAAGGACGCACATGAGTTGACAGAAAGGACAGAATCTCACAGGTATCCTGAAAATAGTTTTTGATCTCACCACACTGTGGCAGATGGAGGCTGTGTGGGCTCCTGGGGGCTCCACAGCCGGCTTGGCAGGGAAACCTGTAGGTCCGTGCTGACTGCTTACTGGGTCTCCTAGTCTAGCTCCCACTTTCTGTGCTACTGCTCTCTTGCCTCCGAGCATCATGCCTTGTGTTCTCCATTCTGTGTCCATTGTTTCTTGTTCATATCTCCTGATCACTCTCAGCCTGGATACACACTGCAGCAGACACAAACTGCCAGTGTCTTACCCACACTCCCTGGCCTACACCCTACTCACCTGCAGCCCAAGTGGACAGGGTCATTTGAAGGCTGACAGCATCCTTCTTCAAGCATCTGCATCTCTCTAATTCACCTGAGGCTGTCTCCAGATGGGTGCTCACTGAGCCCACCTGCAGAGCACCCTACAGGGGCACCCGCACCCAATGAGGGTTGGGAGTTAAAAGATAAGCATCTCAGCTCCTTACAGGTGGATCTGTTACCGTCACCTCAGAGGGTACCCAAGAGAGGGTGGATGGGTGGTAGTATATCAGAAAAGGCAGCGTGGATCTAGAAGCACATAGAAAAGAGACCAAAGTTAATGACGCACTTAGGTTGGACTGGGCCTTTAACAGAGGCACTGTTGATGTCTTTATACAAATTTATGCAGATTAGAAAACAAAGGTTCAGGGCTGGTGCCTAAGGGAGCTCAGATATAGCTCACTACAGTCATTCCCCACTCCCCCAAGGGATAGATTAAGCCAACATGTCAAGGACTCAGTGGTTGTGTAAGTATTGACTAGATTGAAACGAATACATTCAGCTGAACTGATCAGCAAGCGCCTGTTTCACAACCTGGCAAAAGGCATGAGCCTCCTGTGCTACATTCTTTTAGAAAACACAGCACAAATCTCTCTGCCAGAGAATCAGCACAGCCTTACCCTAGATCTGCCATTAAACTGCAATCTGATGCCAAGAAAATGGTGTCACACTAATAATTTCTGCTTGATGAGCATTTATGACTTTCAAAAAAGAACAAAAAATGCTTATTATTTGCCTAAAGTCTGTAGATTTAAACTCTGAATAAAATAGCTACAAAAATGAGGCAAAGGCTGGCATGGGGAGAACAAAGTCTCTGTACCTTCCTTCCCTTCCCATCCCAGACCTTTAGACTTGAGATTTGAGACCAAATCAGCTTCTCAGAATGTCTCCCCCACACCCTCCTCACCCAAACTACATCTCTAGCCAGGTAATTTATAACTATATTCACTAAAATATCCATGTCCCACTTCTTAATCTTCCCTGGTAATCTGAACTTTATTAGAAAATCCGCTATTAGGACTCAGTTTTCTCCTTTCCCTGAGACAAGGTGTGTTAGTTACAGGCACTATTCACATTTACATCAACATTCTGCACATCATGTTCTAATACTATTTGTTCTCTTTGGATCCATTTAAAAAGCCCATGAAATGGGGAGGGAAGATTTCTCTCTGTGTTTTACAAAAGAATCAAGAGACTTGAACATTAGACAACCTACCTGGTTGGAACACTATAGAAACAGAACATGATGCTGAGATCCTCTCTTTTTGTGGGATTATCTTTTGTTCTCAAAGAGCCAAAGAAATTATCTTTGGAAGGTGTTACCATCCCAATTTCCATTAGAGGTAAAAGAGCTCCAAGAAAATTAATATAAAAATAAGAATATCTGCTTTATGAGTGTGTGAATATGGCTAGGTCAATTAAACTGGATTTTTCCCCCCTTTATTAGTGTCGGTGCCTGAAGCACAAGGGGAGTGGCTTGGATTAAACCACGTTTGGGGGCTTAATCCAAAAGTAATATAAAGCATGATAAGTGATGGAAAAAGCAAGTTCACTGAGTCCTATACCTACTGAGGGTTGGTGAAGCCTCCATGGGGTGGTCATAACAGCAGATAACTCATGACCTGAAGGATGAGAGTTGAGATGAGCAAATGGTAAAGCTCCAGGACGGGAAGGTAGATGGCTTGATAAACCATGTTAAGAAGCCTGGAAGACATTATAGGAAAAGTGAGTATTATTGTCAAGGATAGAAAGTCAAGAAGTGTCATCATAGTGTGGGAAATTATAGAATTTCACTGCTGCATTAGGTTAGCATTTGCCAAGAACCCAGAAATAACCTGCTTGCATTTAGGGTTCATAATTTTGGGTCTGCCAACTTCAAGGAGACTCCATGCAATGACGGATGGTAAAGTGTCTGTCTGCAGTGTGGGAGACCCAGGTTTGATCCCTGGCTTGGGAAGATTCTCTGGAGAAGGAACTGGCAATCCACTGTAGCATTCTTGCCTGGAGAATTCCATGAACAGAGGAGCCTAGTGGGCTAGAGGCCATGGGGTCACAAAGAGTCAGATGTGACTGAACGCCTTACAAAGACATATAATGACACAGCTACCTTGAGAAATATTGATATGGCAATGCATTCATGTTTTGGAAAGTGATAGAGTATTGAAAAGAGGGGGTTAGTTACATGGAATCTGTGATTTCAGCACAGAAGATGCTCTGCCTGATTCAAGTAACTTATCATAAGCTGGTTTATCTTAGTAACAACTGTTGCCGTTGAGTCAAGGATCCTGTGAGCCAAGCTCCTCTAGAAACTATATTCTAAATATTCGAAACTATAGATGCTATATACTCTATACTGTAGTCTGTCCAGATTCCTCACAACGTACCCTCTTCAGAAAGTACAGTTATTCCTGTTTCACTGACGAAGATAATATGGAGACTTAGAAAAGTTAAGTAATTTTTTCAAGGTCACATAGCTGAAGATTGAAATGAAAATTAAAATTCCCATCAGTCTGATTCCAAATGCCACACTTCTGAGGGTGGAAAGAGGATGTCATTAATTAATGACATTTTCCTTTACTGGCTTCCAAGCAAGCTGCCGCAGCTCTCAGCTCAAGGTCCCAAAGAGACTCTCCAAGCTGGCCACAGGAAATATTGGCCACAAGCTTTCTCCCAGCGAATAAATACTTTACCATGCTAGTTTCCTGCTCAGCAGCTTCAGTGTGACTCTGTTCCCAGAGCTTGTTCTCTCTGTGGGGATAACAGCATCCAAGGTCCACCCGAGAAGTGGCCAGCAAGCTCTGTGGCATCACTCAAGCTTGAGTAAAACCTGGAAAGTGAAAGTGTTAGGGGCTTAGTCATGTCCAACTCTTTGCGACCTCCTTGACCGTAGCCTCCTCTGTCCACGGAATTCTCCAGGCAAGAATACTGGAGTAGGTAGTCATGCCCTTCTGCAGGGGGTCTTAGCAACCCAGTCTCCTGAATTGCAAGCAGATTCTTTACCCTCTGAGCCACCAGGAAAGCCCTGGGTGAAACCTGGGGTTCGACTGAAATCAGGTAGCCAGACCAAACTTGCCTTTGCAAAAGTTCAAGCAGCCGATGTCACTGAGGCTCCTGTGTTCCAGTTATCACCAGCAGGTATGCTATTCCCCAGGGATGTGAAAAAGAAGCAGCCCTGGGCGCCTCTCTGAAAGGTCTTATAATCCAGTTTGAGAAATAGTACATACATGTGTAAGTGTTAAGTTGCTTCAGTCACGTCTGGCTCTCTGTGACCCTATGGACTGCAGATCGCCAGGCCTCACTGTCCACAGGATTCTCCAGGCAAGAATACTGGTATGGGCTGCCACTTCCTTTCTCTAGGGGATTCTTCTGACCCAGGGTTCAAATCTGTGTCTCTTAAGTCTCCTGCACTGACAGGTGGGTTCTTTCCCACCTGGGAAGCATACATAGATATGCACAAAATTGAGAGTGTTTTGCCAGAATCCTATCTGATGTGCTCTGGGAGCACAGAGCAGGCTCTTGGAACTCATGTTGGAGAAGGTGGAGAAGATGGAGGCTGAGCTGAGACTTGGGCAATGAGGAGGAATTTCTCATCTAGCAAAGAGGAGCATAAAGGAGTTCCAAGGAGATGGAATGACATGACCAAATGATGATGTAACCGTGTCAATGTTTTCACTGTTAAAAAAAAGGAGTTAGCTGTTGTAAGAGATGAGGCAAGTGGGGCCACCAAGCTAAATGGTGTACAGATGTGTGTACCAGGATCAGGTACTTGTTTTTTTATGTTAAAATGACAAAGGGAAGAAAAAAACTTGCAAAAGAGATATACATCAGATTATCTGTTTAACCTAAGACAATTTCGCTTGGTAATCTTCCTTAAGTTTTTTTTTTTTTTTCTTACTTTGTGCATTCTTAGCTTCCCAAGTGGTAAAGAACCTGCCTGCTAATGCAGGAGACACAAGACACACAGGTTAGATCCCTGGGTCAGCAATATACCCTGGAGGAGGGAGTGGCAAACCACGTTAGTATTATTGCCTGGAGAATCCAGGAGCCTGGTGGGCTACAGTCCATAGGGTCACCGAATCAGACACAAATGAACAGGCAACCATGTGTGTGTTCCTAGCTTGGTGACTTATTAAGCCCAGATTAGGGTTTCTTTGTTGTTCAGTTGCTAAGTCATGCCTGATTCTTTGTGGACTGCAGCATGCCAGGCTTTCCTGTCCTTTATCATCTCTTGGAGTTTGCTCAAATTCATATCCATTGAATTATTGATGCCGTCCAACTACTTAATCCTTTGTTGCCCCCTTTTCCTCTTGCCCTCAATCTTTCTCAGCATCAGGGTCTTTTTCCACGAGTCAGCTGTTTGCATCAGGTGGCCAAAGTGTTGGAGCTTCAGCTTTAGCATCAGTCCTTCCAATGAATATTCAGAATTGATTTCCTTTAAGATTAGCTGATTTTACCTCCTTGCAGTCCAAGGGACTCTCAAGAGTCTTCTCCAATACCACTGTTCAAAAGCTTCAATTCTTTGGCACTCAGCTTTCTTTATGGTCCAACTCTCACATCCATACATGACTACTGGAAAAACCAGTAGTCTAACTATATGTAACTTTGTTAACAAAGTGATGTCTCTGATTTTTAATATGCTATCTAGGTTTGTCATAGCTTAATGCTGTTTTCCTTAAATTTCCCATGACTTAGGTGTGATTCTTTTCCTTTCTTTTACGCATAAAGAAATTGGAGCTCAAGGATGACAAGAAATACTCCTAGAGGAATGAACACTGTGGGCATTCATTAATGTGTTGAAATGTCAGTACATAGCCTGGGTGTCTGTGATGACAATGACTGTGTTTTTAAGCATTTTGCTGTATGTGTGACTTCAGGTTGAAATTCCTGGGCTCCGTATGATCCTGTACATGCTCACTGACAACCTTACTGAAGTGAGAAATCAGCCACAGATGAGTCTTTGAAGGTGAAATAAATCAAAATAAAGTATGTGCAGCAGCCTACGCTCTTCTCTACGGAGAATCTCTCAGACCCATTCTCTGGGGCTGTGGAGATAGACAGACAACTTTAGGTAAACCAGATGTCTGAGGTTTGATTACTGATGTATCTGTTTCATCATTGTATGTTAAATGAAATAAACATAATTATATTTCCACCAGTAAACAAGCAGAGCCTTTTATTCCAGGGAAATTTGTGCTGACTTCATTTAGCACATTGGATACTTAACAACATGTCAGGGCTATGCTGGCTGTTGTGTCTCATTCAATTTGCTTAGTAAACTCATGTAAAGACTTTGTTGGGGTGCTATCCTGGGCAAGTGTGACCATAAGCCAAAGAACAGCCATATATATGGAAAACTAATGATTTGTGGATTTTCTTTATCTTTTCAAGAAACCAACTGTTAGTTTTGTTGATTTTTAAAATTGTTTTCCTGTTCTCTATTTCACTTATTTCTGCTCTAATCTTTAGTATTTCTTCTGCTGTTTTGAGGCTTAATTTGTTTCCCTTTTTCTGATTCCTTGAGGTGTAAAATTAGGTTGTTTATTTGAGATCTTTCTTGTTTTTAACTGTAAGTGTTCATCTCTATCAACTATAAACTTCCCTCTTAATATTTTTCTCCCCTGGATCCCGTAAGATTTGGAATGTTGTGTTTTCATTTTTATTTGTCTTGAGATATTTCTTAAATTCCCTTTTACATTTTTTTTTCCTTTGACCCAATGGTCATTCAAGAATCTGTTGTGTAGTTTCCACATGCTAAGAAATTCTTCTATTTTCTTACTGTTAATTTTTTGCTTCATTCAATTATTGTCAACAAAGATAATTGGTGTAATTTTGTTCCTCTTAAGTTTGTTTAGACTTATTCTGTGGCTTAATATGTGATCTCCTCTGGATAAGGTCTCATGTTTTATTGACAAGAATGTGTACAGGCACATCTCATTTTATGCCTCTTCACAGACACTGTTTTTTGGTTTGTGTGTGTGTGTGTGTGTGTGTTTTTTAACAAATTGAGGGTTTGTGTCAACCCTACATTGAGTAAGCCTATTGGCATCAGTTTTCCAACAGCATTTGCTTACCAAGTGTCTCGTCTTATTTTGATAATTCTCACAATATTTCAAACTTTTCATTTTTATTATATTTTAATAATAATCTGTAATCAGTCTTCTTAATGTTACCATTGTCACTGTTTTGAGATGCTGCAAAATGTGCCCTTAGAAGACAGTGAACTTAATTGACAGATGCTGTGTGTGTGTTGTGTCTGCTCACCAACTTGCTATTCCTTGTCTCTTTCCACCTTTGGGGACTCTCTATTCTCTGAGACACAGTAATAATGAAATTAGGCCAATTACTAACCCTACAGTGGCCTTGAAGTGCTATAGTAAAAGGAAGAGTCAGTCGATACAGTAAACTTTATTTTGTCTTAGTTCAAGAAATTGCCAGTTATCCAAACCTTTAGTAACCACCACCCTGAGCAGTCAGCAGTCATTGACATCACGGCCTTCTGCCAGCAAAACTATTATGACTCACTGAAAGCTCAGATGGTGGTTAATATTTTTATCACTATTTTTAATTAAGGTATACACATTTTTTTAGACATAATGTATTACATAACACTTATACACAGTATAGTAAACATAATGTTTATATGTATTGAGAAAGAAAAATTCCTGTGACTCACTTTATTGCATTATTCACTTTATAGTGGTGGCCTGGAACTAAATCTGCCAGGGAGGCCTGGCGTGCTGCAGTCCATGGGGTCACAAAGAGTCAGACACAACTGAGAGACTGAACAACAACGTTATGCAGCAACCTTCTTTGCAGAACTATCAATAACCACTATAATTATGAAAGGAAAGGACCTTGATTAGAGAATGAGAGAATGCTTCACAGAAAAGATAGAAAATAAACTAGGATAGAGGAATGAGTAGGAATTTGTCAGATTGGCATTAGAAGAGCAATCCAGATTTCCCTTGGTTTTTTGAACCCTTGGCCTTTTAAATTCTACTTACAGAATCTGTCAGCCCATTAATTAGTCTTAGTATCTGAGAGCAGCTCAAATCCAACAAGTTTTTGAACATGTTTGTATCCCAGTGCATTAGAACCACAGCTTTCTTTGTGAGGATAACATAGGTTATGTAAGGGATGCTTGTTGTATGTATGCGTGCGCATATATTGGGGTCGTGCGTGCATGCTAAGTATCTTCAGTAGTGTCAGCCTTTTTGCATGAAACCCTATGAACTGTAGCCCACCTAGCTCCTCTCTCCATGGGATTCTCCAGGCAAGAATTCTGGAGGGGGTTGCCATGCCCTCCTCCAGGGGATCTTCCTGACCCAGAGATCAAACCCACGTCTACTATGTTTCCTACATTGGCAGGAGGGTTCTTTACCAATAGCACCACCTGGAAAGCCTATCTATTGGGGCCATCAAGAGTTCATTCTTTTCCTGTGATAAAAGGATCTTGATTTTGTTAGGGCTTTCATCTCCTGTCACTCTTCATTGGAGTGTTTTAGGTAAATCCAACACTGTATCCAAACCAGGGAATCAGACGCAGCCAGTCAAGCAACCTAATTTCTTTCATCACAATGATTGGTTCAGGGATGGGCAAGCCATGACCTAGAACTCAACAGTATTCACTGAGATCTGTGCTAAGGCTCTGAGCAAATAGACTTTTGCTCAGATTCTATAGACTTGAAACCTGAAAGGGGGTGGGGACTGAAATGGCTGCTTCTATCTGGTAGAGACTAAAATTTTACCAAGACAGAGCTAAAAGATAGAAGAGCTGAATCCTGATGGTGCTATTTGACCCAAGGATCAGACTCAGTTCTCCTGCATTGCAAGTGGAGTCTTTACTCTCTGATCCATCAGGGAAGCCTCATTTGATCCTGACTAGAGACAAATGTGAAGTTTATTTACCCTACTGGGGTCTTCTATTACGTTGAGACAGTACATTCCCTTTCCACTTGAAACAATAAATGCCCTGCCAGGCATTCCGTGTATTTTTGAAGAGCCATTGCTTCACATCACAAAAATAGATATTGGGTCAAGGGGGAATCTTACAGACATGCTTTTTGCTTACAGCTTTCACAGAGATGTGATGAAATGTCTACCCTAAGTGAGACAGGCTTTAGATTTATAGCCCCTCTGACTATAATATCTCCTGTTAAGATCCCAACTATGTCACCAATTACCTATGAAATTCTAAGACAAACTATCTGCTGCCCACCACTTAGCCTCTAATCCTTCTGTTTCCACTAAAAAGATGCAATTGTTTGCTTATATATTTTGACTTTTATACTCTCAAAATGAAAAAGGTAAAAGACAGGCATGAGCTTGTTTCAGGGAATATTTTACTTTGTCATATACTACAATTAACATAAAAGAGGCATATTGGTTTTACATCTAATCTGCTGATGCTGAACCATTCAGGCTATAGATATACTGTGGTATAGTAAAAACAATGCTGGGATTAGAAATTTTGCAGTGTAAGCCTGGACACAGCCATTAATGTATGTGAAATCCTAAACTGATCACTTAACCTCTTTGAACCTCAGTTTGGGGCTTCTCTGGTGGCACAGAGGTTAAAGCATGTGCTTCTAATGCGGGAGACCTGGGTTTGATCCCTGGGTCAGGAAGATCCCCTGGAGAAGGAAATGGCAACCCACTCCAGTATTCTCGCCTGGAGAATCCCATGGATGGAGGAGCCTGGTGGGCTACAGTCCCTGGGATCACAAAGAATTGGACACGACTGAGCGACTTAACTTTCACTTTTCCCATCTGACAGTGGAATAATATTACTTTAGTACTATTGAAAGAATTCAATTCATACTAATTTTCAACTGCCTGCAACCTTCATTTCTCTTCCAGTAGATATTATGGTGCTGTGAGAGCACTACACTCAGTATGCCAGCAAATTTGGAAAACTCAACAGTGGCCACGAAACTGGACAAGGTCGGTTTGCATTCCAATCCCAAAGAAAGGCAATGCCAAAGAATATTCAAATGACCACACAGTTGCACTCATCTCACATACTAGCAAAGAAGTGCTCAAAATTCTCCAAGCCAAGTTTCAACAGTATGTAAACTAGGAACTTCCAGATGTTCAAACTGGATTTAGAAGAAGCAGAGGAACCAGAGTTCAAATTGCCAACATCTGCTGGA
>SJYC01081845.1:0-18050 GCA_006408675.1 Madoqua kirkii | reverse complement strand
CTGTGATAAAAGGATCTTGATTTTGTTAGGGCTTTCATCTCCTGTCACTCTTCATTGGAGTGTTTTAGGTAAATCCAACACTGTATCCAAACCAGGGAATCAGACGCAGCCAGTCAAGCAACCTAATTTCTTTCATCACAATGATTGGTTCAGGGATGGGCAAGCCATGACCTAGAACTCAACAGTATTCACTGAGATCTGTGCTAAGGCTCTGAGCAAATAGACTTTTGCTCAGATTCTATAGACTTGAAACCTGAAAGGGGGTGGGGACTGAAATGGCTGCTTCTATCTGGTAGAGACTAAAATTTTACCAAAGACAGAGCTAAAAGATAGAAGAGCTGAATCCTGATGGTGCTATTTGACCCAAGGATCAGACTCAGTTCTCCTGCATTGCAAGTGGAGTCTTTACTCTCTGATCCATCAGGGAAGCCTCATTTGATCCTGACTAGAGACAAATGTGAAGTTTATTTACCCTACTGGGGTCTTCTATTACGTTGAGACAGTACATTCCCTTTCCACTTGAAACAATAAATGCCCTGCCAGGCATTCCGTGTATTTTTGAAGAGCCATTGCTTCACATCACAAAAATAGATATTGGGTCAAGGGGGAATCTTACAGACATGCTTTTTGCTTACAGCTTTCACAGAGATGTGATGAAATGTCTACCCTAAGTGAGACAGGCTTTAGATTTATAGCCCCTCTGACTATAATATCTCCTGTTAAGATCCCAACTATGTCACCAATTACCTATGAAATTCTAAGACAAACTATCTGCTGCCCACCACTTAGCCTCTAATCCTTCTGTTTCCACTAAAAAGATGCAATTGTTTGCTTATATATTTTGACTTTTATACTCTCAAAATGAAAAAGGTAAAAGACAGGCATGAGCTTGTTTCAGGGAATATTTTACTTTGTCATATACTACAATTAACATAAAAGAGGCATATTGGTTTTACATCTAATCTGCTGATGCTGAACCATTCAGGCTATAGATATACTGTGGTATAGTAAAAACAATGCTGGGATTAGAAATTTTGCAGTGTAAGCCTGGACACAGCCATTAATGTATGTGAAATCCTAAACTGATCACTTAACCTCTTTGAACCTCAGTTTGGGGCTTCTCTGGTGGCACAGAGGTTAAAGCATGTGCTTCTAATGCGGGAGACCTGGGTTTGATCCCTGGGTCAGGAAGATCCCCTGGAGAAGGAAATGGCAACCCACTCCAGTATTCTCGCCTGGAGAATCCCATGGATGGAGGAGCCTGGTGGGCTACAGTCCCTGGGATCACAAAGAATTGGACACGACTGAGCGACTTAACTTTCACTTTTCCCATCTGACAGTGGAATAATATTACTTTAGTACTATTGAAAGAATTCAATTCATACTAATTTTCAACTGCCTGCAATCTTCATTTCTCTTCCAGTAGATATTATGGTGCTGTGAGAGCACTACACTCAGTATGCCAGCAAATTTGGAAAACTCAACAGTGGCCACGAAACTGGACAAGGTCGGTTTGCATTCCAATCCCAAAGAAAGGCAATGCCAAAGAATATTCAAATGACCACACAGTTGCACTCATCTCACATACTAGCAAAGAAGTGCTCAAAATTCTCCAAGCCAAGTTTCAACAGTATGTAAACTAGGAACTTCCAGATGTTCAAACTGGATTTAGAAGAAGCAGAGGAACCAGAGTTCAAATTGCCAACATCTGCTGGATCATTGAAAAAGTAAGAGGGTTCCAGAAAAACATCTACTTCTGCTTTATTGTCTATGCTAAAGCCTTTGACTGTGTGGATCACAAGAAACTGTGGAACATTCTTAAAGAGATGGGAATACCAGACCACCTGACCTGCCTCCTGAGAAATATGTATGCAGGTCAAGAAGCAACAGTTAGAACTGGACATGGAACAACAGCCTGGTTCCAAATAGGAAAAGGAGTACATCAAGGCTGTATATTGTCACCCTGATTATTTAACTTATATGCAAGGTACATCATGTGAAATGCCAGGTTGGATAAAGCACAAGCTGGAATGAAGATTGGCAGGGAGAAATATCAGTAATGTCAGATATGCAGATGACACCACCCTTATGGCAGAAAGTGAAGAAGAACTAAAGAGTCTCTCAATGAAAGTGAAAGATGAGAGTAAAAAAGTTGGCTTAAAACTCAACATTTAGAAAACTAAGATCATGGCATCTGGTCCAGTGACTTCTTGACAAATAGATGGGGAAACAATGGAAACAGTGACAGACTTTGTTTTGAGGGGCTCCAAAATCACTGCAGATGGTGACTGCAGCCATGAAATTAAAGACACTTGCTGCTCAGAAGAAAAGTTATGACCAATCTTGACAGCATATTAAAAAGCAGAGACATGATTTTGCCAAGAAGTGTTTGTCCAGTCAAAGCTATGGTTTTTCCAATAGTCACATACAGATGTGAGAGTTGGACTGTAAAGAAAGCTGAGTGCTGAAGAATTGATGATTTTGAACTGTGGTGCTGAAGAAGACTCTTGAGAGTCCCTTGGACTGCAAGGAGGTCCAACTAGTCCATCCTAAAGAAGATTGGCCCTGAATATTCATTGGAAGGACTGATGCTGAAGCTGAAACTCCAATACTTTGGCCACCTGATGAGAAGGACTGACTCATTTGAGAGGACTCTGATGCTGGGAAAGATTGAAGGCATGAGAATGCGATGACAGAGGATGAGATGGTTGGATGGCATCACTGACTTGGTGGACATGAGTTGAGTAAGCTCCAGGAGTTGATGATGGACAGGGAGTCCTGGTGCCTGCAGTCCACAGGGTCGCAAAGAGTCAGACACGACTGAGTGACTGAACTGAACTGAACTGAGATATTATTGGGGCTTACCTGATAGCTCAGTTGGTAAAGAATCCACCTGCAATGCAAGAGACTCTGGTTTGATTTCTGGATCTGGAAGATCTGCTGGAGAAAGGATAGGCTACCCACTTCAGAATTATTGGGCTTCCCTGTGGCTCAGCTAGTAAAGAATCTGCCTGCAATGAGGGAGACCTGGGTTTGATCCCTGAGTTGGAAAGGTCCCTTGGAGAAGGGAAAGGCTATCTACTCCAGTATTCTGGCCTGGAGAATTCCATGGGTGCCTGCCACATCATTTCTCTGCCAATAGATGTTACTGAGGTCAACCCTCTGCCCCCTATGCAGCCAACCACAGTGGATTGAACTGGGGTGGGAAAATGTGCCTTACCCTGAAATAACCAGTCTATAGGCTTATGATGATTGGAAAAGGGGTCTGGTCTAGAAAAGAGGATTTGGGAAAAATAAGCTTCTCTCTCAGAAGTTTACTTTGAAAAACTTGGTGAAATGAAGGAGGTAACAGTAAGATAGGAGACTAAAAAGTCACACTATAGTCAAAGACTGGAAAGACTGGAACAATGGTCTATCCATTTACTCATGTGGCTTTCTTTAACAGCAAAGCCTGAAGCCAAGTGTTTGATCTAGGTGGTTTCTTTGGGAGATGATTCCCGGGAGAATATAAAGGGAAAGAAGACAGTGAGAAAGGGAGAGAGGTAGAAAAAAAGAGAATTAATGAGTGCATATTTGCTGCGGGAAATTTATAAAGTCTTCTGTGGATCTTCCCTAAATTTATCAAGTTTAGCTTAAGGATAACCCCCCACACACACCTATGTCATCTTATAATTCTCATACCATAACACTTTCTTGTTATTCAGTCACTAAGCCATGTCTGACTCTGCAGTCCCATGGGTTGCAGCACACCAGGCTTTCCAGGCTCTTCACATCGGGTGGCCAAGGTATTGGAGCTTCAGCTTCAACATCAATCCTTCCAATGAATACTCAGGACTGATTTCCTTTAGGATTTTCTGGTTGAATCTCCTTGCAGTCCATGGGACTCTCAAGAGTCTTCTCCGGCACGACAGTTCAAAAGCACCTGTTCTTCAGCACTCAGCTTTCTTCATACATGACTACTGGAAAAACCATAGTTTTGAATATATGGACCTTTGTTGGCAAAGTAATGTGGACCTTCACAGCATGGCTCATAGCTTCATTGAGTTATGTGAGCTGCTTTGCCACAACAAGTCCATGGTCCATGAAGGGGACTATGATACTTAGGACATTGTATTTTAGCTGCTTGTTTAAATAGGTCAGTTGGCTGTCATTAAATATTTACTGAAGGAATGAATAAAGAAAAAGGGGCTGAGAAGGAAGAATTGAGTCGGGAAAGAAAGAAAGAAGAAAGGAAGAAAGCAAAAAAGAAAGTCACCTTGAATGTATCCAAGTGAAGCTTTGGGGCCATTACAGGAAGCAATGCAGAGTGGCTTCAGGAAGCTGACAAGTTTGTTGAAAAAGAGAGACAAATATTATAAGGACCCGCTATGAAAGGAGAAGTGCACAAAGCTATGAGAACATAAATCGCAGTGATAGGAGACACTTGTGGATATCAGAGAATCATGCTGGAGGAAGTGAAGGAAAGAACATTCTTCAGAAGCTGGCAGTGTCCAGAGGGATGGCAGAGTAGGTGCCCTGAATGACTTTTCAAATGCAAACAACTTAAAAGCTGAATAAGAGAGAAAAATATGTTGAAAATAGTCTGAATCATTCTCTCAGCTGGTAAGAAAGTAAAGAATTTGCAGAGGTCAAAAGCATAGGTGAAAGTGAAAAATCCAACGGGTGACTGGGCACAAAGGCAGTTTCTCCCTCTGGGACTCGCGGAGCCCCGGGGCTGGACTAGAGAACTTGAAAGCCTTCCGAAGCCGTGCTGAAGCCAGATCCTTGAGGATGCCTCTTTAAAACAACAACAAAACAAAATGCAAAACCCACTTTCTTCTTTTCTTTCTACTCTACATTCCTTTTATGTCTCAGTTGAAAGTGATTTATCATGGATATTATACATGATTTGGGGACTTTTTTTATCCTTGTGAAATTTTGAGGTGGCAAAGTTGACATTCTGCTTTTGGTTCAGGCTCACCAGATGTGAATTCCAAAACAGGACTTTAATCGAAAGATTCACGACCTACATTGAATTAAATAGCTAAAAATTCAATATATAAATATCTGTATATCTTAAGGTTATTTTGTGTAATATTGTGCAGACTGGTAAACCAAGCTTAGGAAATGAAAGTGGTCTCTCAGAGGACAAAAAATAAAATGACATGTTACATACAGAGAATTTAGAAGAATGATAAAGCAAACTAAAGTTCATTTGCTTTTCTTGTGTCACTAAATGCCAGGAACTCATCAAGGTCAGTGATAAAATATTCCTCTTTGAAAAAATATATTTTGTTGGTCTATGTTCTAAAAATTGCTATGTTTAATGCTGGTTTTTAACAACATATACATAAGCTTAATAGCAAGACATTTTTTACTAGCTATCCTCTAATAAATTAAAAATAAATGTATGTTGAGGTTAATTTGGAAAACTCTCATTTGTTCATTTTTACAGCGAACTCCCCAAAACACAAACTCAATTACATTATTTGTTATTAAAAAAGAATAGAGGCTATATTCTGAAATTTTTCAAGCTTGTTTTGGGAGTTTATACCTCTAGCACTGGTGCTTTGATACATATTCCTGTGTTTGAGCAGTAGATTTAAAATAGTCACTCACAAAGATTTTCCATTTTGGCCTAATGGTGGAGAATATGCCTTCCAGTGCAGAGGATGCAGATTCAATCCCAGGATGGGGAACTAAAATTCCACGTGCTGCAGAACAATAAAGCCCGGTGTTGGAATGAGTCCACATGATCTGGAGCTTGTGGATCACACCTAGAGAAGCTCTCACACCACAAGGAAGAGTCCATGCCACCACAAAGACCCAGGGCAACCAAAAACATAAATAAAATAAATTCAAACTGAGTTTAAATAAAATAGACAATGACAGCTATGTGAGTTTTTTTTTTAGATGAACATAATTAGAGTAGAAACTAATTGCAAGCTAGGAACACTTACATAGGAAAAAGAGTCAAATTTTAAAGAAGAATGCCAGGATTAATATAGCAAAAGATGCTGGTCTTGCTTTACAGGAAATAATGTAAGGAACAAAGTTTGAATGCTTGCATTCTTTTCACCAAGACCTGGCACTCCTTTTAAAGCAATGGATGAAAAGGTCTCATTGTCTTCTACCCTTCAGTCATTTTTCTGATATTTGCAGAATACCTTTGAAAAATGCTGAAGTTTATAGTAAACTGCAGGCAAACTTACATCACTGGAAAATTTTTGACTGAAGAAACATTTTCAAGCCTTTAAAATCAGTCCCAATAGGCACAGACTGTATTGCAATCTCTAGGATGTTATTACTGATCCATTTTCGCCAAATTTATCCTTAGCTTTAGGATATACATATATCTCAATTATTTTCTGTGAAATAAATATTTAAAAATAAAAATTAATAGAAACACACTATCAACTAAAGCAAAGATAGACAAATCTAGCTACAGTGTGCACTGACCACAAATATTTAAAGAAAATCAGTTTTGATATAGTAATGGATAAATTTACATATATGTTACATACTAGGTGGGCCAGTAGCATGCTTGCCAGTGCATCAGCTTGTAAACGTTGGAGCTGTGATATAATCTTTTCTCAGTTAGCCTTGTGTGTTAATTAAATGTCTGTAAATATTTGGAGACTCAAAAAGAATATAATGTTCTTCCTATTCTTATGTGGGCTTCCCTGGTAGCTCAATTGGTAAAGGATCTGCCTGCAATGTGGGAGACCTGAGTTCAACCCCTGGATTGGAAAGATCCCCTGGAGAAGGGAATGGCAACCCTCTCCAGTATTCTTGCCTGGAGAATCCCCAAGGACAGAGGAACTTGGTGGACTTCAGTCCACGGGGTCGCAAAGAGTTGGACATGACTAAGCACACACATTCTCATGCAACTAAAATGCTCTCAGTGCAAACTGACAAACTATTTAATCATTGGTAAGTGTTGATTGATTGCTTTGTAACAAAGCATAATAGCTTTCCCAATCTCCATGTATGAGATGCAGTTTATGTGCTTCTCAGAAGCCCTCTTCCCCAGCCTAAGTGTCGCAAGTTTGCCCAGAGAGGGGCAGAATCCAAATAGTTCTCAAATTACAAAATTTTAGCTCTGTTGGTCTCTTGTGCCATTGCTCCTGTGTTTGCATTTTGTGTCTTGTTTAAGAAGTCTTTCCCTGCTTAGAAACTTACAGGCTTTTTCCTTTGTTGTCGTCTAAATGTTTTACAGTTTCATCTTTCATATTTAATCCTCCTGGAATTGATTTTCATGTATAGGGAGATTTAGGGGTTCAATTTATTTCCCCCTATTGACAACCCAGAGTCCTAGCACCATTTTTTGAGATGTCTCTCCTTTGTCCACTGATTCACTGCACCAGGTTCCCCATAAATCAGGTTTCCATATTTGCCAGGGCTGTTGGTGATCTCTTTCTTCTGATGGTTGTCAATTTGCCTATGTCTAATGTCACATCACTTAATTACCCTAACTTTACAGTAATTCATAATATCTGCAGATGAAAGGCCATACAACTCATTTTTCTTCTTTGTCTTGACTATTATTGACCTTAGCACTTTCAATTAGATTTGGGGTTTTAGCTTGTCATATTCTATGATATATCCTATTGACATTTTCATTGGAATTACATTACAGCTATAGCTCAATTGGGGGAGATGTACGACATCTTTATAATACTGAGTCTCTCTATTCATTCGGTTAGCTATTTAGTACCTTTCAAAAGGTTTTGTAATTTCACCATAATGGGCTTACATAAAGTTTACTGAACTTTTTCCCAAGTGTTTTATGTGTTATGTGCTTAGATGGACAGATAGATAGATAAGAGATGGTGTGTGTGTTTGACTATTATAAATCTTAGGTTTTAAAATTACATCTTCAAACTCTGCATATGGCCTTCAACTCATTTTGGCATATTGATTTCATATTCAGGAAACTTACTAACTTTTTTAATCCTAAAAATTTCTGCCTTTTGATTTCTAAGTTTTTCTATGTAGACAATCATATTATCTGTGATAATAAAAAGAGTTTTGTTTCCTCCTTTCCAGTCTTTATACACTTTGCTTTATGGTCTTGACTTTCATGCTGGTCAGGACCATCAACACAATATTCAGATATAATTGATGTTCCTATATTCATGGCTTACTCCCAGTGGCTTCTGAGACTCAAGGAATGCTCCAAATTGTAAGCTGTATTCTGAGGCCAGAGAAGTTCATTTTGTTATTTTTTTAATGTTCATTTCTGCATGCTTTTTATATTGACATTCTTTTTAATTGATGTATAGTTTACTTGGGGCTTCCCAAGCAGCTTGGTGGTAAAAGAATCCACCTGCAGTGCAGGAGACTCAAGTTCGATCCCTGAATCTGGAAAATCCTCTGGGGAAGGAAGTGGAACCCTCTCCCATATTCTTGCCTGGGAAATCCCATGGACACAGAGCCTGGCGGACTGCAGTCTATGGGGTCACAAAGGAGTCAGTCATGACTTAGCAACTAAAAAACAACAGAGTTTATTTATTTACAGTGCTGCGCCAATCTCTACGGTACAGAAAAGTGAGTCAGTTTTACACATAGACATTCTTTTTTTTAAGTATTCTTTTCCACTATGGCTTATCCCAGGAGACTGGATATAGTTCCCTGTGCTATCCAGTAGGATCTTATTGTTTATTCATTCCTTATGTAATAGTTGCATCTACCAAACCCAAATTAAAACTAAAATTTTTAAACAGAAACTTGAATAGAAATTAGCCAGTGTGGGGGAAGAGAATCTCAAGTGTTCAATCAGAAAGCAGAGAGCAAGGAGAGGGGAAGAGCCAGCATGGAACATTCTGAGTGACCTGGCAAACAGAAGAAGAGAGGGCTTCCACTGGAATCAACTCAAGGGAGCAGAGGGCTGGTAAACATCTCCATGCAAGGTCAAGATGAACACTGACCAGCTAATGATATGGTCAATAGAAGACCCAGATGGGGAAGAGTTTTAGAACCACATACATTGTGAGGGGTGGAAGGCTGGAGATCATGGCTTGGCTCTGACTTCCTTGCAGCATTATTCCCCACCCTTTCTCTCCCCAACACCATTCTGCATCACTGGAGCTCCCCAGAAGGACCAAATTATTTCAAACCTCTGGGCTTTGAACAGACCCTTTCTTCCATCTGAATTAAGCTAAATCTACATGACTGAGCTCTTACTGATGTTTTCTAGCTCGGCTTAGATATTGCCATTCTTGGGAAACCTGCCCTTATCTTCCCACTTCTGCAAAGAAAGACCCAATCCTTTTCTACATTGCTCCGTGTGTTTCTTGTATTTCTCTGGTTGCATTTGTTATTTTTTATATGATCAGTGACTCCTTACCCTCAAAGACTGCGAGTTCCCCAGTAACATAGCATACCACCATGCACACAGTCATGGGGGCACTATTTATTGAATTTTTGCCATGTTCTGAGGACTGTTCTAAGCACTTTTCAAGCATGACTACATTCTAGGTGTTCAATCATTTCTTTTTAGGTGGCAGTTGGGAGTGTTTTGCCCAAACCCATAGAGCTCATAAGTCAGACCCCAAATCTTCTGACACTGATTCCATCATATCCTACCTTCCTCCAAATACAAGCATTTAATCTATGTGGACTCTGGCCACCTGCTTCTCAGACCTGAGACTCTTTCTTAGCTGCAATGAATTTACAGATATTCAGCTCAGGGCTTGCTGAGCAACAAGCCTCCCTTAGTCAACATAATCAGCGTCTCTGAGAATAACTACAGAAAGAGGGCTTTGCCACCGGGGAGCAAAAGGTGCCTGTAAGACAGCATTACTCTTCTTAAACAAGAAGTGAAACGGTTCAGGAGAGGCCCCCTGCAGGTTTATGTGCCCTCCAACTACTTTCTTTCAATCTCAACTCTGGAGGCCCATTTGCCCAACTGCCAGGCTGATCAAGCCTGCCAGTCTTGCTATTCCACTGTTTGTGTACATGTGCGTGGATGTGTGTATATGTGTGATGTGTGTACATGCATGCATGTGTTCTTCATGTGTATGAGTGTACCTATGTGTGTTATCCCCTTGATGAGTTGTTAGACCAGAACACAGCCATCTGTTTTTAAACATAAACAGATTTCCTTCCTTTACCACTGAAATTCAAAGCTAAAGTGACTTAGCTGACTTGGATACTGGAAATTGTGACTGCAGCAGTCAGATTTCAGGAAGGAACACTCTGACATTTGCTCTCTCAATGGCAAGGCGTATATAAAATTGGAATTGTTTTGCAAATCCAGGACATACTATAAAGGGAAGAGCATTGCATTGGGGATTAAAAGCACTGACAACTGTTACTAATAAGGCTGGGGTTTGTTTGCTTTTTTGCTTCCGTATGTATCTTGTACCAAGTCAAGGATTAAGTATGTCATGTGGATTCTTCAATTCTTTGAAAACTCAAAACTTGGTGTCACATTCCATGAAACAGAAACCTTACTGTACTGTCCTGAGTGCAAAGAAATGGAAGGAAAAATGGGAGTTGCCCTTTGTCGATTCCTCTAGCATTAGGTATCTTGCTAATGATGGCAATAATGATGGCAATTATTGAAGGTAATTAATTCACTTATTGGGTACTTCTTAAGTGTCAAGTGCAGTGCCAAGCACTTGGCATGGGATATCTAACTTTAAGACACCCTCTGGGGTAGGTGCTCTTAAGAGCTACATTTTACACATGAGGAGATTGAAGCATGCAGATGCTAAGAGACTTGCCCAGAGTCAAAAATAATCCAGATGCAATTAAAGACAAGTTAATCAAATATTCAGGGAAATTGCTTTACCCAATTAGGCCTTCCCTGATGGCTCAGACAGTGAAAGTGAAGGATCTGCCTGCAATGTGGGAGACCCAGGTTCAATCCCTGGGTCAGGAAGATCCCCTGTAAAATGGAACAGCAACCCACTCCAGTATTCTTGCTTTAGAGAAGTCCATGAACAGAGGAGCCTGGCAGCCTATAGTCCTTGCAGTAGCAAAGAATCAGACATGACTGAGTGACTAACACACACACACACGATTAGTGCTCACCAGAAAACTGTGAACCAGGTGCTGGAGTTGCCACTTTATGGACAAGGTGGGAAGCTTGGAGGAGGAGGGAAAGGGGAGAGGATGAGAAAGGATACCATACATACTGCTGGTCAGTCACACTCGCGGTCTCTCTGGTACACACTCTTCCCCCTGCTTAATTGGAGCTCATTGCCGGGCAGAGTCTAGTCCATCTAAACTCACTCTTCTGGGTGTTCCTTACTCAGATTGTGTTCCCCTGTTGTCCCCACAGTTCCTTGCTATGCATTAATTTAATGGATGGTTTTTGAGAACTAGCTTTGGGCAAGGCATGGTAGTCCCTGTTATCAGGAAGACCGAGAACAAAGGAGGCCACTGCCCTGCGGGTCATTTCACGCAAGGACACCACGCCCCGCCCGACGTCTTTGGTTGCCAACACTGGAGCCGCCACATGTAATTGACGTGGCTGGTCCTCTTTAGCACTGCATGCTGGGGGCAGCGGCACCCTCTCTGCTGGCAGTGGTCTGTGAGAAACCTCTGTTCTCCACCCGTGAAGGCCCAGCCAGTCAGGTTCATCTCAGCCTTTTGAGCTAAATTTAGCTATGCACTGTGCTTGGCCCTGGGCTGTTTGTTTGTTTGTTTATTTATTTATTTATTTAGCTTTTTACATCGTAGAATTTATTTTTAAATATACAAAAGTAGAGAGGAATATATAACAAATTACCACGTACCCATCTCTCTGAACCCACACTCTCGCCTTAAGTCCTTAAAGCAAATTCCAGATCAAATGCCTTTTTAATTATCCATAATTCAGCATACATATCTAACAGAGAAGGACATTTAGAAAAAAAGGGAGGGGGGGAACCTTTCTAACATGTCATTATTACCTCTGACAATATAAACAATGTTTCTCTGATACCATCTGATTCTAGTTCCATATTTTTCTGATTGAGTCCAAAATGCTTTTTACAGTGTGCGTTTGAATCAAGATCCAAGCAAGGGCTACACATTGCATCTGGTTGATAATTCTCCTGTATGCATGTTCAGACACTCAGTCCTTCTCAACTCTTTCCGACCCTATGGACTGTAACCCTCCAGGCATGGGATTTCCCAGGCAAGAATACTGGAATGGGTTGCCATTGCCTCCTCCAGGGTATCTTCCCCACCCAGGAATCAAATCCACATCTCATGCATTGCAGGCAGATTTTTTTTTTTTAATCAGAGCCACTAGGGAAGCCCTATATAGTCTTCTAAATTACTTAATCACTTTAAAAAATTAAATTTCTTATTCTGATATAATCATAGGCTCACACATAGTTGTAAGAATATTACAGAGAGACCCTGTGTACCCCTTCAGTCACTCACTCCTAATGGTGGCACTTTGCAAAATTACAGTAGAATTTCATGCCCAGATAGTGACAATTTGGCATTGTCATTGAGCTGACATTTGAAAAATGTCAGTGTTTCAAAACTCAGAGGTCAATAATGGCTAACAGAGAAAAGCGACTTTCGTTCTTTACTCCTTGTCTAACTTTACTTCCTGAGTAGGAAGAAAAGCACAGTCTCAAGGACTGCCTTGACGGGATGCCCTAATACAGACTTGCTTTGTTGTCATGTCACCCATTTATCAAGGGGTTCAGGCCAGCATGAGTGTGGGTAAGCTGGTCTGGTTTTCCCACGACACTAATAGTTCCCTGTATACCCTGCTATTCATTGCTAGGAACCCTGGACTCAGAAACAATGTCTGTGTAATCTCAGAGGACCCTTCTACTACTCTTCATGATAAATCTTTAGGGATCAACCACAAAAGTGCATCAGACTGTGAAGCACTGTCTTTCCAGCCACTCTCCTAATAGAGCTTATGTTCTCTGTAGGCCAGGCAGGGGTCTCAAAAATTCATACATTTGCTAGTTTGAAGAAGAGATTGCCGAGGGGTGCCTCTGCAGTATTAATGCTCGGTAAGTGACTTTATTGGAAATAAATTTCTGGACAGCCAACCAGAAATCAATGGGTTATTTTGTGTGTCCCCAGTAGTTGCACTTTCTTTTATTTTTTTAATATAAATTTATTTACTTTAATTGGAGCCTAATTACTTTACAATATTGTATTGGTTTTGCCATATATCAACATGAATCCGCCACAGGTATACACGTGTTCCCCATCCTGAACCCCCCTCCCTCCTCCCTCCCCGTACCATCCCTCTGGGTCATCTCAGTGCACCAGCTCCAGGCAGCCAGCGTCATGCATCGAACCTGGACTCATGATTTGTTTCTGTTTATAATAGCCAGGACATGGGGCATCCCAGTGGGGATGTGTGTGTGTGTGTGTGTGTGTGTGTGTGTGTCTATGATGGAGCTCAGTTGTAGCCATGTGCATGGAGGGTATAAAGGAAAGACCTTTTTGCAGCACAGTCTACGTAGCAAGAACTATGGTAGAAATAGCACATACATGCCCCTTTTAAATCTAGACATTTGCATTTGTGAAACAAAATTTCTCTCTCCATTTTTTACGGTAAGGAGACAGACAGTGTTCTTAAGGTCTCCCAGCTGGTGGATACAACTTGGGATTCAAACCAAAACCCAGAAAGCAAACTCTCCCATCCTTGAGTTTTCTGTCTTCAGGTTACTGCTCTGCTATGCACTATGAGGGTCATGGAAATTTCTGAAAGAACCAAGGACCTTCGCCTAAAGAAGAGAGAATATTAAGATACATCGTAAGCACTGTTTTAACTACTGAAAACTTCTCTTCCATCACACCGCTTACTCATTCATAACACTCATTTCTGGTAGAGGGTTTTTTCCCTTCTCTTTGTTTACTTGCTTGATTTTTGAATTAATTTTTGCTTATTTCATTTTGGTTTATCTTCCGCAAAGGAACGAAGGAGAGAGTACATCTGTTTGATTCTTCTCATAAGAGCTCCTAAAGAAGACACTAAGTATGTATGTGTTACATGGATAGATGAATACCTTATGAAAATTAAAAAGATGAAGTGAAAAGTGTCTATGTCTGGGATTTACCTGATGCTTAAAAATGGGGTCCACATTTGTGACATGAAGAAAGCAACCTTTCCTGTCTCATGTCCTACCTCTGTCTTATAAACAATCTTTGCTCTCTTCTCACTATTCTTTCCTGCCTCCTGACAGATTTATCTGAATCCTGTCCCTGTGTCTTTGGTCACACCAGCCCTCTGTCAGTATGTGGTATCCCCACTGTTAAGCCCTCTCCCAGTTACTCTCTCTCCTGACCTGATGTGGTCTTTTGAGATCAGAATGAGGTTCCTAATACGCAACCACATTTGAGGACCACTGCCTGGTTGGTATTTGGTGTCTGTGCAGCTCTAGAAGCATAAGGCTGGAGGGGTTTGAGATGCTGGCAGCCGGTGTAAAAGGCATTTGCAATTCTGACCAATTGAAGCTGCATTTAAAGACCTGAGTAACCTCCCCAAACTCTCTCTTTGCGTCCAGCTGGAGGCCTCTCTGCTCTGACATCCTGTGTTCCTCGATTTCTCCATATTTCATTTGGCACCTTCTGTAGTTCACTTTGGGCTTCCCAGGTGCCTCAGCCGTAAAGAATTCACCTGCTAATGCATGAGACGCAGGAGATATGGGTTCCATCCCTGGGTCATGAAGATCCCTTGGAGGAGGACATGGCAACCCACTCCAGTATTCTTGCCTGGAGAACCCCATGGACTGAGGAACCTGGTGGGCTACAGTCCATGAGGTCACAAAGAGTCAGACATGGTTTAGTGACTAAACAGCAACAATAGTTCACCTTGGAAGTTACTTTTGGTATTAGCTCTTTCATTCATTTATCCAGATCTGCAGAGAGCATGGCATTTGTAAAAGTAGAAACCATCATGGACCATTGCCTCTCAATTTGATTTGTTCCTAGGTCTTATATGCTGATTGATAAGGAAAGTCTTATGGTAATTACAGGACCCCAGAGTCCTCTCTGCACCCACATCCTATGCAGCCTCATTAAAAAGCAAGAAAAAGTGAGAGGAGAGACAATCAAGTATGTTCCTCATAATAAAACTCCACTCCTTCTCAAGGAGCTGGCTCTGCCCGCTCCCTTTTCCTCTCATGTTTGACACTTAGCTCATTTACTCACCAAATCTTTTGTGGTTTTTAAGTCACTAAGATATGTCCAACTCTTTGCAACCTCATGTACCGCAGCATCCAAGGCTACGCCGTCCTTTACTATCCCCCAGAGTTTGCTGAAGTTCATTTTCATTGAGCTGGTGTTTCTATACAACCATCTCATCCTCTGTCACCTCCTTCTGTTTTTGCCTTCCATCTTTCCCAGTATCCAAGAATGCTTTCCTTTGCAAGGAGCTGGCTCTTTGCATCAGGTGGCCAAAGTATCAGAGCTTCAGCATCCATACTTCCAATGAATATTCAGAGTTGATTTCCTTTAGGATTGACTGGTTGGACTTCCTTACAGTCCAAGGGACTCTCAAGAGTCTTCTCCAGAACCACAATTGGAAAGCATCAATTCTCTGGCACTCAGCCTTCTATATGGTCCACCTCTCATATATGTCCATGACTACTGGAAAAACCATAGCTTTGACTATACAGATCTTATACACATCTACTTATATGAGCCAAAGGAATGAACAAACTTCTCTAGAGCAGCCTTGACCTCAAAGAGTACTGGGGCATTTCCTAATACATATTAGTGAGTGAGGAGCAAATTAAAACAAACCTGTCACCTTTTTCAATGTCATCATATTTTTTTTATACAAAAAAAGTATAAAACTAGGGAAAGCTAGGGCTGAGGAAGAGAGTTGTATTAGAGCTGCTCTACCCTTTGCTTAAACCATCAGTTCAACAATTTTAACAGGTATGCGTTTAGGTCACCTGATATTTCGCAAGTGCTATGATAATATGAATTTTTATTAAACTAGCAAATGTTTGTTGAGGACTTCCAACATGTAAGGGATTATGCTCAATAGGTTCAGTTCAGTTCAGTCACTCCGTCAGTCTGACTCTTTGTGACCCCATGAATCACAGCATGCCAGGCCTCCCTGTCCATCACCAACTCCCGGAGTTCACTCAAACTCATTTCCATCGAGTGGATTATGCCATCCAACCATCTCATTCTCTGTCATCCCCTTCTCTGCCTTCCCTCAATCCCTCCCAGCATCAGAGTCTTTTCCAGTTAGTCAACTCTTCGCATGAGGTGGCCAAAGTATTGTAGTTTCAGCTTCAGCATCAGTCCTTCCAATGAACACCCAGGACTGATCTCTTTTAGAATGGACTGATTGGATCTCCTTGCAGTCCAAGGGACTCTCAAGAGTCTTCTCCAATGTCACAGTTCAAAAGCATCAATTCTTCGGCACTCAGCTTTCTTCACAATCCAACTCTCACATCCATACATGACAATTGGTAAAACCATAGCCTTGACTAGATGAACCTTTGTTGGCAAAGTAATATCTCTGCTTTTTAATATGCTATCTGGGTTGGTTGTAACTTTCCTTTCAAGGAGTAAGTGTCTTTTAATTTCATGGCTGCAATCACCATATGCAGTGATTTTGGAGCCTCCAGAAATAAGGTCTGACACTGTTTCCACTGTTTCTCCATCTATTTCTCATGAAGTAATGGGACCAGATACCATGATCTTAGTTTTCTGAATGGTCCACTGGAGAAGAGAATGGCAAGCCACTTCAGTATTCTTGCCTTGAGAACCCCATGAACAGTATGAAAAAGCAAAATAATAGGATACCAAAAGAGGAACTCCCAGGTCATTAGGTGCCCAATATACTACTGGAGATCAGTGGAGAAATAAGTTCAGAAAGAATGAAGGGTTGGAGCCAAAGCAAAAATAATACCCAGTTGTGGGTGTGACTGGTGATAGAAGCAAGATCCGATGCAGTAAAGAGCAATATTGCATAGGAAACTGGAATGTCAGGTCCATGAATCAAGGCAAATTGGAAATGATCAAACAAGAGATGGCAAGGGTGAAAATTGACATTCTAGGAATCAGCGAACTAAAATTGACTGGAATGGGTGAATTTAACTCAGATGACCATTATATCTACTACTGCGGGCAGGAATCCCTCAGAAGAAATGAAGTAGCCATCATGGTCAACAAAAGAGTCCAAAATGCAGTACTTGGATGCAGTCTCAAAAATGACAGAATGATCTCTGTTTGTCTCCAAGGCAAACCACTCAATATCATTGTTATCCAAGTCTATGCCCCAACAAGTAACACTGAAGAAGCTGAAGTTGAATGGTTTTATGAAGACCTACAAAACCTTTTCTTTGTGACCAATTCTTTGTGACCCCATGGACTGTAGTCCACCAGGCTCCTCCATCCTTGGGATTCTTCAGGAAGGAATACTGGAGTAGGTTACCATTTCCTTCTCTGGGAGATCTTCCTGAACCAGGGATCAAACCCAGGTCTCCCACATTAGAGGCACACGCTTTAACCTCTGTGCCACCACCCCAAAAAAATGTCATTTCATTACAGGGGACTGGAAAGCAAAAGTGATATACCCAAAAAAGATGTCCTTTTCATTATAGGGGACTGGAAAGCAAAAGTAGGAAGTCAGGAAACACCTGGAGTATGGAGGAGCTGGAAGGCTTTAAGCAAATACTGAAAATGTATTTGCTCCACTTGTGATGAAGGTTGGAAGCTGAGATGAGCATAACAAAGGGTTATGAGGTTCACTGAGTGCCCAAGGCTGGGAACAGACGATGAAGGGTCAATATGCCCGCCTTGAGGTTTTTGAAGGCTTCCTCTGACCACCTGTTTCTGAGGGCAACGATTGTTGTTTCACGATAAGACTCCATTTAGAGTTTCACCAAAGCTATATTATGGCTTGGGTGGTGGGAACTGCATTTTATGCTTGAATGCTTTAATGTTTATCTGGAATGGCTACGTGCAAGTCAGCATTATGCTCTATTCCCTGAAAATTATAAAACTACATAATTGGATAATAAACTGTGTCAGTCCACTAGAGGCTGTCCCTGAGTGTCATTTTCAGAGTGCGGTTCTCCAAGCCTTACACTGGAGTAACAGGCAAATTTGGCCTTGGTATGTGGAACAAAGCA